>JAJJWW010018745.1:0-57275 GCA_023531295.1 Papaver armeniacum | reverse complement strand
ATTATGTGTACGGATGTTGAGGAATTACGAAAGGAAATTTTGACTATGGCTCATAAGTCCGTATTGACGATTCATCCAGGGAAGCACAAAGATGTATCAAGACTTGAAGCGCCGGATTACGGTGGAAAGGTTTGAAAAGGGATGTTGCATTGTTCGTCTCCGGTGTCTTACTTGTCAACAAGTAAAAGCCGAACACCAGCTGACCAATGGGACTTCTTCGACCTTTATCAATAGTCGAGTGGAAATGGGATTTCATTGCTATGGATTTCGTTAGAGGATTACCTAAGACCCAACATGGGAAGGATGGCATATGGGTGATCATAGGCCGTCTCACCAAATCGGCTCATTTCCTTCGGTGAAGCGGACGGACATCTGTTCCTATTTTATGTAACTTGTACATCAAGGAGATAGTTAGGTTGCATGGAGTTCCACTACTCGATCGTTTGAATCGAGATCCTCTTTTACATCTAAGTTTTGGGGAGTTTCAACAATCGATGGGAACGAGGGATGGATATGAGTCACGCTTACCACCCACGGATCGATGGTCGATCAGAGCGAGCGATTCAGATTTTGGAGGATATGTTAAGAGCATGTGCGATCGACTTCAAAGGTAATTGGAGCGACCATTTACCCCTTGTTGAGTTCGCATACAACAACAGTTATCAATCCAGTATCGGTATGGCACCTTATGAGGCGTTGTACGGAAGACCGTGTCGAACACCGTTATGTTGAGGCTGAGGTTAGTGAAAGAAGTGTCATAAGGCCCCGGATGGTTCAAGAGACAACAAAGAAGATAGGGATCATCCAAGGCCGTACTGAGAACGGCACAAAGTCGTCAAAAGAGTTATGCGGATGTCGAAGGAGACCATTGGAGTTCCGGGGTTGGGGAGAATGTGTTTCTAAGAGTTAGTCCTAGACCGAGGCATTAAACGGTTTGGGAAGAAAAGTAAATTGGCGCCACGCTATATTGGGCCATTTGAAATTCTTCAACGAATTGGAGAAGTAGCATATCGACTAGCTCTACCAACACAATTTGCAGACATACACAATGTGTTTCATGTATCCATGCTTCGTAAATACAATCGTCGATCCAGTCCCACGTCATCGAATGGAGAGACTTGCAACGAACGACAATGTTTCTTATGAAGAAGAACCGGATTGTGCGTAATTGACTCAAAGGAACAAATCATTCGGAGGAAAACCATCAAAACTGTGAAGGTACTGTGGAAACATCATGGTTCTGAAGAGGCAACTTGGGAGCTGGAGTCTGAGATACGAGATAAATATCCGGAATTACTGAGAGGTAATTCTTAAACTTAGCTACGCTTCGAATTTCCGGAGAAATTCTTTTTTTTAGAGGTTAATAGTATAATACCTGGCATTTTTGAACCCGACCTTTAAAGCCCGTTTCAACTCATAAGAGTTGACATAGTGATTTTGTATAAATTCTTTGTGATTTGGGGTGCAAATAACCAATTGGTTAGTATATGGAATGATGGGGTCACTACCTAGTAGAGCACATGATTTTTATGGCTAGTAATACGTATGGAAAAAGAATAAGTCTTTCTCTCTTTTGCATCTACTTTGAGGTTAGTATATATATTGTTTTGTCCTTTTCCTAAAACCCTAGAAAGAAAAAGAAACTTTCTCTTCTTCCTCTTTTTCCATTCATTTTGAAAAAAAAAAAAAAAAAAAAACCCCGATTTTTGTCAGTTGCACTGGATATACCATTATTTTGAGTGATAAAGATTACACAATTTTTCTGATTGCTAAGAGTATACTTTCGTAATAACAAAACTAAACTATTTGGCATGATTTCTTTTATCATCGATTTCTTTTATCATCTCTAATCACATTTCTCGTATGATGTTTTCGATAGATATGTCCTTGCCGCCTCCTAATTTGTACAGCTGATTGTTAAATAATTTTCACCCCATACATTGTAGCCGCCATCACGTAACATCTCTGGTTTACACGTTTGGATTAAGTTTGCCACTTTTGCCTAACTCCACAATATTTCTTTTCTTGAAATCAGTCAAAACGAAATCACTCTGTCACCGGTTTGGGGAAAAGAAAAATATTTAAGATTTTTACACCTGGTTATTACTGTCCCATACCTAATTTTGTCCTCATATTAATTTGGACGTCACTTTCTGCAGCTTAAACAAAGAAAAAAAATAGAAAAGCTTTTCCATTTTCAATCCTTGTCTTTATCATCACAATTATTTAACTGTTTTGACCCCTCAATTCCTTTTGAAACCAAGAGTAGCTTGTTTACAAAAGTAAATAAATAATGATTTAAAAATGGTTTATATAAAGAGCTCTTTTATAAAGGATATGTCTCCCATGTATGTGACATCTGATTTTCTTTTTATGTACATCCCAACCACTAACAATCAAGCTCATGTCCTTTCCTTGGGGTCTGTGTTTTACTCATCCATTTCACTGCTAAACAATTGGATGTCGGTTCTCTTTAAAAAAAAAGATGTCACTATTAACCACTTCATCATAAGCAATGAGCCAACATTTCTTCTCAAGCTTCTATGTACTAATAAAAATGAAATGATTTTTTTTATTCATTTCCTATTTGTATTCAGTGATGATGTGCGGCACTTTTTTAGAAATTTTTGAGAATAAATTGGTCTATTTGTTTGAGAAACGGCAAATGTTTACTTTGGGACATTGAATGAATACATTTTTGTTATCACTATAAAATATTACATTATATTATACAAATGCATTTGGTCGAATATTCCCGGATTTTGGAAATGATTTTGGAGTTTGTGTTACACGGATAAATAATACCGACAGAGATGAGATACAAGTGAATATTTTTCTCACGGGCCATTGTAATGTCGAGGCCTTTATGGCATCCCACCATTGTTGGCTACTGCAGGGAAGACTGTTCGAGAAATAGGTATGGTTTATTACCTAATAACTCGACACTAGATTAGGACCTACAATTATAGGTTGACTTATGTGAGTAAAAGGTGTAAAGTAATTTGGAAGATTTTGACTTGCATGGGTTTAATTATTTTTATCCGCATGATTTAATTTTCGGTGCACTATATTATTTTTTGAGATTCCTCTTGAGCTGTGGTTGCTCACCCCAAATTCCTTTTCCTCTCCCACGAGTTTGAGGAGCGGTTAAGCGCGAGAAAAGCGCACTTGGAAGCTTACGACATAGTACTTTCGCGATGTTAGTATTCTCGCAAGACACTACTATATGATATCACAGATATTGGGTATTTTTGTTGGTTATCATTTTATCATTTATGGTTTCTTTTTTTTTTTTATTTTATTAAGAGACATTGTTTAGTTTTCAAACAATTATTTTATTCTATGACTTTTGGAACATCTTTAATAATTATTATTTTGGAACCCTTTTTATTGGACTTTAATTTGGAAAGAGATTAGATTATGCGGTCTCCATTCATTTTGTACTTTTATTTTGTTTTATTATTATTCTATAAAAAAAAAAATTTAGTTCTGTTCCATAGTCATGACTCAAGAATCCGGTCTTGCTAGTTGGGTTGGACTTGATCCATTGGGTCAAATCCAGCTCAATAGAAAGCCAATTTTTAAGGCCGTGACTTGATTTGGCATCGAGCATGGTTCCGGTTTACTTGGGCCGTGCGTGTGGACTTACTAGTTTTGAAAGTTTGGTTTACAAAAATAAAAAATAAAAAAATTGCACTCTGATTACTTTTATTTATTTATTTATTTATCGACTTATGATGTGAAACGATTTTGAGAATTTGGTTATGTTTTTCCTTATTCTTTAAAAAAAATTAGTTTTCATCAAGTTCTTTTTTTTTTTTTATATTTAACTTGCTTTGGGGTCGGGGTAAACAACTAAAAGCCTTATAAAATAAAATGTTGTGTGTATTAGTTAATATAGGATTTAGATTTAGATATTAACATTAGTGCGCGTTTCTCTTTATTTAGAAGATGCCGCCTCGTGATGCCACCAACGTTCCTCAACCAAATGGAGAAGAAGGAGAGGACAGAAGGGAACGCATGGAAGCTACCTAGACCAAGTTGTTGGGACATTGGGGACACTTGGTCCAGGTTGTAGGGGCCCAACGTGAGGTAGAGTGGACTTAGAAAAGTTCTTGAAGGTGGTTGGAAGAAAGGAATTTAAAGGACCGAAGAACCTCTTGAGGTGAAAGGTGGTTAATGGGGATACGAAAGGAGTTCTTAGCCTTAAGAGTAGAAGAGAATGACAAGATCCGCTTTGCTACGCACCTTTTCACCGGAGTGCGATTTTTGGTGGGATTGATAAAACGAGTCGAATGTTAATGTTTGGGCGAGTTTGAAACATTATTCTTTGACAAGTATTTTCCCCGAGACAGGTCAAAT
The DNA here is from genome assembly GCA_023531295.1 of Papaver armeniacum. Classification (NCBI taxonomy): domain Eukaryota; kingdom Viridiplantae; phylum Streptophyta; class Magnoliopsida; order Ranunculales; family Papaveraceae; genus Papaver; species Papaver armeniacum. The sequence continues at coordinate 52,913 of JAJJWW010018745.1, read as the reverse complement.
CGGATGTGTGCCGAATTTGCAACCTTAACTCAAGGAGACATGAAGGTTTCTCAAATTGGACAAGAAGTTCAAATGGAACGTTTTGGGGATAACTTGGTCAATACGCGTTACGAAGAGCAAGGAAACTTCGAGGATGCACTCGAAACCCCATCCGTGCTAGGTTAGTACCATGTCGCCTCACCACTTATGATGATGTTCTTGACACTGCATTAGCTATAGAAAGCAGATTGGATCAAAAACCAAAAGGAAAGGAGCCGAAAGATCGAAGAGAAACTGAGAAGACGGACCCATCGACTCATCGAAAAAGTCCGCGCCTGAGATAATCTTGAAAAGTCGTTGCAATCCGAAACCTTGTTTTCACTTGTGGAGTAGTGGGTCACTACGCGAGGGATTGCCCTAAGTCGAAGCCACCCGGGCGACTAAATGCAATCTCGGGGTGTTATCGTTGTGGGAAGGATGATCATTTTGTAAGGGAGTGTCCTTTGCTCTGCACCACCTAGGCCTACAAACCGAGAATCGGTTCGAGAATCCCCCAAGGCCGAATTTCCAAGCACGACAGCCATACCCGGCCCCGCGGAAACAATGCACCACCCTTCCAAACCAAGCGTCAACCAAATGTTCCTGGCAGGTGAACCATATTGCTACTGTTGAGAAGGGGACAGAAAAACTCCGCGATTGAGGGTAACTTCATGATCTTTAGTTCTCGTGCTAAAGTTTTGTTTGATTCCTGAGCTACTCATTCGTTCGTATCATTACATTTAGCCTTATCTTGGTTTGAAACCCTGTACCCATGGGGTTTACTTTGAATGTCTCTTCACCGCTAGGGAATGTAGTGTCCTTAGTAAATTTTGCAAAGATTGTGAAATAACTTTTGGTGACTATAGAGTAAAAATAGACTTGATACCCATTGAGGCTCTCGGGATTATGATGTCATTATTGGCATGAATTGGTTGTCACAAAACCAAGCTATCCCGGAATGTTTTGAGAAGAAGATCTCTTTCCGATCATCTGATGGAAGTCGAGTGTCCGTCCAAGGAGAAAGGTGGAAAGTTATGAATCCATCCTTACCCTATGAAAAGGAGGGATGAAACCGAAGAACACATAGCTTGTTTTGCTCATTTGAGTGAAGAAGAGGATACCAAGGTGGTAGATGAAGAGTTACCGATAGTTCGAGATTTTCCAGATATCTTCCGGAGGCATTTCTGGATTACCACCAAAGAGATTGATTTTGAGATCGAAGTGCAACCGGGAAGCATGCCAATATCGATGCACCCATATCGTATGGCACCTAAAGAGATGAAGGAGTTACGGAAACAACCTTGAGTTGGAAGAATGGGATTTATTCGACCAAGTACCTCACCATGGAGAGCTCCTGTTCTTTTTGTGCTCAAAAAGGATGGATCAATGAGGATGTGTATTGACTATCGACGACAACAAATTACAATCAAGAATAAGTACCCCTTGCCGAGAATTGATGACCTTTTTGACCAATTGAAGGGAGCGTGTTATTTAGAAAGATTGATCTTGATCTCGGGTACCATCGGGCTGGCGAGTCGAGAGAGGAGGACATTCGTAAAACCGCATTTGGAACTTATTACGGTCATTATGAATTTCTCGTGATGCCGTTTGGGTTAACAAATGCACTGCGGTGTTTATGGATCGATGAACGAGTTCTCCGACCTTTTGTGAACAAATTCGGCGTAGTAGTGTTTATTGATGACATTCTCATTTATTCAAAGACTAAGGAAGACCATGAGGAACATCTACGGATGGTTTTACAAACTCTAAGAGAACACAAGTTGTATGCAAAGAGGAGCAAGTGTGAATTCTGGATGACGAAAGTCTTATTTCTCGGACATGTTATTTCTAAGGATGGTATATCTTGATCCCGAAAAGATATCTACCATAACAAAATGGGAACCCCCAAAGAGTGTTTTGAGATCCATGACTTCTTAGGTTTGGCAGGCTATTATCGAAGATTTGTTGAGAATTTCTCGAAGATAGCAGTTCCTCTTACTCGTTTGACTAAAAAGGGGGTGAAGTTTGAGTGGACTACTGAGTGTGATAAAGCATTTGAGGAGCTAGGCGACGATTGACTACGGCACCCATCTTGGTTACCGGAACCGGGATTAGGTTATGATGTTTATTGTGATGCTTCTAGGAGTGGTTTGGGTGGAGTTCTTATGCACAAAGGAAAGGTCGTAGCTTATGCTTCTCGACAGTTAAAGAATCATGAAAAACTACCCAACCCACGATCTGGAATTAGCAATTTGTAGTATTTGTGCTAAAGCTTGGAGGCACTACCTATATGGAGAAAACTTTATGGTATTTTCGGACCACAAAAGTCTAAAGTACATATTCACTCAAAAAGATTTGAACCCGAGGCAAGAGAAGATGACTCGAGCTTCTTACTGACATGAGTTTAAATTGGAGTACCATCCCTGGAAGGCGAATGTTGTAGCGGATGCACTCGGTAGAAAAGAACTGGATCCATAGCTTTGTTGAGAATGGTCAAGGTTGTGGAAAAATATGATTTTATTGTTGAGTGGAACAATGAGAGGGCATACTTGGCGCATGTTGTGGCAGTATTCGAGATTGTGAAAAAGGTCATTCAAAGTGAGCGTTAGACGACGGTTTGCAAGAAGTCAAAGGAAGGATGGAGTAAAACGGATCAACAAGAAGGATGGACACTGGGAGTCAATAGGGCTATTCGCTATAAGGACGATTATGTGTACCAGATGTTGAGGAGTTACGAAAGGAAATTTTGACTATGGCTCATAAGTCCGTATTGACAGTTCATCCGGGAAGCACAAAGATGTATCAAGACTTGAAGCGCCGATTACGTGGAAAGGTTTGAAAAGGATGTTGCATTGTTCGTCTCAGGTGTCTTACTTGTCGGCAAGTAAAAGCTGAACACCGGCGACCGTGGACTTCTTGACCTTTATCAATAGGCGAGGAAATGGAATTTCATTGCTTTATGGATTTCGTTAGAGGATTACCTAAGACCCAACATGGGAAGGATGGCATATGGGTGATCATAGACCGTCTCACCAAATCGGCTCATTTCCTTCCTGAAAGCAAAGGCAGATATCTTGTTCTATTTTATGTAACTTGTACATCAAGGAGATAGTTAGGTTGCATGGAGTTCCACTATCGATCGTTTCTGCATCGAGATCCTCTTTTTACATCTAAGTTTTGGGGGAGTTTCCAACAATCGATGGGAACAGGATGGATATGAGTACTTACCACCCACGGACCGATGGTCGGTCCGAACGAACGATTGATTTTGGAGGATATGTTATGTGACATGGCACAAAGCGATTCCCATATCAGGAGTACATTTTATTCCCATCCTAGCTAAGGGGTGTTCAAGTGGTGATGTTGATAGGTTAAATGGACTGTTTGATGGGATGGATCGGTGGTGGATCCCTCGGACCAGACTCCAATTGTAAAATGATCCGATACTAACCACGGCATAGAAGTACTCCCTCCGTCTCTAAAAGATAGGCGTTTGTGTGTAGAAGTAAATTACCCTTGCACATGAAATCGTAAAAACCCTAATTCCTGCCGAGCGAGAGAAGAAGCAACAATGTCAAGCATTCCTCAAGAGATCGAAAAAGAGATTTTATTAAGGTTACCGGTGAAATCCATCTTACGCTTCAAATCCGTATGCAAAAGATTGGCATAGGTTAATCCGTAGTCCTGAATTTGTCAAGGATCATCTTATTGTTGCCAACAAAACCCTAAACTCATGATCAGAGATGTCCTAAGCCGGTTATATGAACATATGTTTTATTCCCTAGATTATGATTCAATATTATCAGCGTCCGCATCATCATCATTGTCGTCGTCCGGAACAACATGCAAGTGTGACCCAGCGGTTCTAATAGATGATCCAGCGAAGGAATTAAAAGGAGTTATTCTCATGAAAATTTTGGGATCTTGTAATGGCTTGCTTTGTTTAGATACCATTAGCAAGGATCTACTAATTCTTTGGAATCCAACGACTAGAGAATATAAGAAATTTATACCACCAGTTATGAATCTTTGGTTGCCTTCCTACGGGTTTGGTTACGATAGCAAAATTAATGATTACAAGGTGGTATATATAGCACAGAATCAAGTTTATGCATACACGTTAAAATCAGGTTTATGGAGAAAAGTTTTCCACACCATCCCGTGTGTGTGTGTTGGGGAACCAGTAGGTTTGCATCTGAATGGTGCTCTTCATTGGACACTAACTACTGAGTGCCGGCGCGAAGAAACCTCCAAATCGATAGTTGCTTTTGATATTAGCAGTGAGAAGTTCATGAATTTTCCTTTTCCGGAAGAACTTATACTACGCCCAAGAGGTAGTATTTGTCAGCTCAGAATGTTGGGAGAATCCCTTTGCTTAATTTTTGGTGTCTCCAATGTTCATGTTGATGTCTGGGTCATGCAAAATTATGGAGTGATAGACTCTTGGACTAAGCATTTCACCACTACCGAAGAAAGAATTACTGAGCATCCGAGGGCATTAGAGTTCTACAGGTATTTTATAAATGGTGATATCATTCTTATACAGGCTGTGGGGCGTTTCGCTTTATACGACCGAAACAATGACAGAATCACATTTCTGAATATCAATGGTATCGACCAATTTTATTGTTACTCAGAGAGTTATGTGGAAAGCTTAGTTTCGCTGAATTCGGGTGTTTATACGGAAAGAAGATTACCAATAAGCTAGTAACTTAGCTCGGAAGAAGTTCAAGAAAAGGGTAATTCGATGAACGCAATCATAATTTATGCACCTCTTTCATACATATATATTAGCTTTCATTTACTCTTTGCACGAGTTATTTTTGTTTAATTGCTCGAATGTCACACTTTTTTTCTTATCTTGGTTTGTTCTATCGCATGATATCACTCCACAATCTGCTTGTCATTGTCAATGTGTATCGTTATTGTTTCGTTTAGTCGTGGCGTGAGCAGCTATTTCATATAACATGTGTTTTTATTATTCAAAGGAGCATCATGGTAGTGCTCATTGATTTGGTAGATTGACAAGGGACTGAATAAGCTATAAGAATTCCAAGATATATATAACAATACACAAAAGATGGTTACTATATTAAAGAAATGTTGAAACTGAAAATGCTATGGTCCCTCGACTCCCTCCTATTGACTGACCGCTGTTGGGATCTTGCAACAATGAACAGCACGTTAGATGTATCGAAAATAATATGTAAAGAACTAATGCGAAACAACTCTACCGAAATAACTTGACGAGGCGAGAATCACGGGTTCAACAAGTTGTCCTTAACACATTAGTTCGCGGGTATACTCGAGTTGAGTAATGCTAAACCCCTCACAGCGAAGATGTGTCCAGGATAAGACGCCTCATATAACTTGAGTTAGCACAACGCAAGTTACCCTCTTCAACTCCAAGAACGAGGATGGAGGTAAAAACGTCTGGAGAAAACCCTAGAATAAAAGAAGAATTTTTGATTGTATCGAAAACGAGAATTTGAGTTGTATTTAAAGGAGAAAATACTTGCAAATCAAGTTAGGTTTTGGTTTTCTTTAAAAACTAGTAAAACACCTAAAAGGAATTTACCCATAAATAAAACTCTAAAAATATTTTAGGAATTAATTTCCTAAAGAAAAACTCGCCCAAAAAATAAATCCGAGTAGAAGAGGGACTTGGTGATGGAGTTGTCTTAAATTTCATCTTTAGTATTTGGGCAAGCATTTTTCTTTCTATGAATTTCCTTCAATTATTTAATCTCCTTTGTTGTATGCTAATTACTAATTTACTACCTTATTTTGTGTTGTTGAACAGAGTTGCAGTTTGATAATGCGAGGATCTAAATCAACACCTACTGCCTCTGTTTCCTCTAATAAACGACCACCTCGACCTCCCGGCTAATACAAGTTCGCTTGGAGATGCAAGTGTAGTTGGAGATGCAAGTGTAGTTGGAGATGAAAGTGTAGGCGGAGAGGCAAGTGTAGCTGGAGAGGCAAGTTCAGCTGGTACAAAAGTGGCAGAAGCCGCAGAACCACAAAGCAAAAACGTAACACTCCTGGAGATGCAAATCAAGATGGCACTGAAGGACAGAACAACCAAAAGGCAAGAAGCGCACATCGAATGTGTGGAATCACTTTGATCCGTAAGATAAACCTTCTATACATGGCTTTGTATGTCGCCATTGTCAGCAAGAATTGCAGCTGATAGTACCAAGAATGGAACAAATTGGTTTAAACAACCATATGAAGATATGTAAGAAGAAGCCAGTTCAAGAAAAAGGCCAACAAACTCTTGGTTTTCAAACCTGCTAAGCTAGGAGAGGAAGGAAAGTTGGTTGCGGTAAGTTTTAGTCAAGATGCATGTAGAAAGGCGTTAGTTCTATTTGTGATTATAGATGAGCAGCCGTTTAGAGTGGTTGAAGGAGAAGGGTTCAAGGAATTTTTGCAGAGTACTTGAATCCAGTTCAAAATCCCATCTCGTATGACCATTTCGCGAGATGTAATGGTTTTGTATGATGTTTGAAAAGGAAAAGATGAAGAATTACTTCAAGGCAAACAAAGTGAGAGTTTGTCTCACCACTGACACATGGACCTCAAATGCCCAAAATAAAGTTACATGGTGGTAATCGCCCATTTCATCGATAAAGATTGGAAGCCGCACAAACTAAATAATTAACTTCTTTAAATTTTAGGTCATTCAAAGCAGGTGATAGGGAAGATGTTAGAGGCATGTTTGTTAGAATGGGACCTTCATGGAGTTTTACTATTACTCTAGATAATGCATCTCGCTAATGATTCTGCTATTGATTATCTAAAGGAAGATGCTCATGTTAGTGCTAATGATTACTGTTGTTGATTATCTAAAGGATCAAGTGTTCGGAAGAATGCTATAATGAATTGTAAGTTTTTGCAAGTTAGATGTCTTTGCTCATGTGCTTGCACTTGTTGTGAAAGATGGATTGGAAGAGTATCATATGGCAATTAAGCGAATAAGAGCGGTGGTCAAGTATGCTATGAGTTCACACTTTGCTAGGGAGCAGAAGTTTATGGAATGTGCAGTTCATGAAAAGATTGATAGCAAAAAGGGTCTAGTTCTGGATGTCGATACCAGATGGAATTCAATCTACATAATGTTGGAAGTAGCTTGTATATACCAGAAAGCTTTTGAAAGGCTAGCACTGGATGATAAGGTTTTCTTTAAAAAGGTTTTGTTTCAAAGAAAGATCCATTCCTCCCCTGTATTTTCTTGTTCCACTTCTACTCGTGGTGGTGAATCCTGTGATGTTCATATGAAAGAAGCCGGTACCTCTGCAACGATAAGAATTCTTCAAGAAATCAAAAGAACAACAAGAAGAAAGCTCCTCCTCCGCCTCCCCTGTTCATGCTCCATATATGGAAGATTGGGCCCATGCAAGATCATTTGTTAAATTTCTGAAGGTATTCTATGATTATACTCGTGAAGTTTTCTTACTCTACTCGTGTTACTTCACATGAGTTCTTATTTAACCTTAGTGTCATTCTTAGAACAATACACACATGGGTAAAAAGTTCGACCCTTTTCTTTCTCGTATGGGCCTTAAAATGCTTGAAAAGTTCAATAAGTATTGGGGAAAATATGAGAAAATGAACCATCTCATGTTCATTGTTGTTTTGCTTGATCCACGTGAGAAACAAAAAGGTTTGAATTTTATTCTTGATAAGTTATGTATCACGGGTCCGTCATTACGTCTTCACTTATCTACTTTTGGGGTAGATGATTTTAAAGATCTTTTCGAAGAATACAAGTGTCTCTACTCAAGTGATGAAAATGTCTCAAGCATAGCAAGTATTAGTGATGACGTTACTCAAACTTCTGGAGTTATTGATGATGAAGATTCCGCCATGCTAGTCTTATAGCGAGAGATAGAGAAGATGAGGAGGATGGCGCTGTTGAGAGGAAATCCGAGTTGGAGATATATGAGAAACGTGAACCAAGGATTAGCCCTACGGTGTTCGATTTGATATCTTAGGTTGGTGGAAGATTAATTCTACAAGGTTTAAAGTGTTATCACGCATGGCAAGAGATATACTAGCCATACCGGTCTCTTCGTTGCACTGTGAATCTGCCTTTAGACCGGAAGGCGCGTTATTGATCCATTTCAAGCTCATTGAAGCCTAAGACAAGTTGAGGCGTTGATTTGCATGCAAAGCTGGTTACCACGCCTATTGGATCTTGATCCAAACACCTTAGGTACCGATGATGCCGAAGAAGTTGACTATGTATATTTCTGTTTTGTTACTTACTTATTGATTGATTGTTTATCACTTATTCACTTATTCATGTATTCTTCCAGACTTTTTAGGTTCTCTTGCTAAGTCTAAGTTCATCAACATTGACATAGATGATGAAGAGGATTCTATTGTACTGTAAGTTCTATGATCTATATTTACTTTTCCCGCATTTATATTATATGTCGTAACTCGTAACTCGTAAGCTATAAGGTCAACAATTGCTTTTATATGCCAACAGCCAAACATAGTGTTCTTGATTTCTGTGTTTTACTCTATGACTCGAGTTAAATTGAACTTTCTGAAAGCTCGCCACTCAAATAATGATGATGTTCTGTAGGATTTAGTGATTCGCATGTTTGCGGTGTTACAAATTAAGGGTCCTCTAATTTGTATAAATTTTGTTTCCAGGGACTAATATGCGGGTCTGCTTGTGGAAGAAATTAAAACAAGCTGCTTAGGAAACAGTTGCCGAGATCCAACTTCTCTTCGTTTATGTTTCTACTATGTGTCGGCTTATCGCCAAGAACTACGATCTTTACTTAATCTTTTGTTTTTTTTTTTGTTTGTCATTAGATTTTCTGTTTGTCTGTTGGAGTTTCAGATGTATTTGACTTTAAAACAATCAGTTTGACAGGTTAATTTGTAGATTTTTATTTTGTAACCACTTCTTTTTGGTAAGTTGTATGTCGATTTCACAAAATCGATGAATTCCTGCCATCAAACCGAGGTTTTATACCGAAACCGAGTGGTCCAAAACCGAATGAAACCGAGCGAGTTAAATGGTTTCATCGGTTTCCAATGTTTGAAAACCGAGTGCTTCTTTTGCTTATTTTTTTTACAACAAGCCGAACTCGGACCGAACCAACCATGTGCGACCCTAACCATAACCATAGAAATGGTAAAGAAACAGGCTTTCTACCGGTGCCGGGAACCTGGATTACGTAAAGGGCATCGGGCTAGACTATATTATGGCTAATTGGGGTATGCTTTTCATAACATAGGGTCTGCGTTGGTTTTTTTGTTTGAAGACCGGTTGTTTTTGCTTTTCTGTTGTTTTGTTGTAACTTTTATCTTTTATTGGGCATGGGTTGGTTGTGTTTGAACTTCCTCCCTTGGGTCTCTTTGTTCCTCATTTTCTGTTTGTTTTTGTAAGCTTCTTCAATAATATTCTTAATTTTGCGAGTAAAAAAAAATACATCTATTTTTAAAAGAGTGCAATTCGCGTTTTTGATTCATTTAGTTACATTGAGCTCTTGCCTTGCTTTCTTAAATGAATGTTTTATAGTATCAATTATCGTGTATTTTTTTTTTTAATTCATTTCTCATGAATCATTTAACATGCATTATATTCTGCAGCTCATGCAATGTTAGAGGCAATCGAAATCTTTATATGTGGGGGAGCTGGATCCGAAGGCAAAAAGAGGTAAACGAATCTTACTGTATTGAATCAAACAGTAAATAAAAGAAAGAATTTTTCGAGAAATAGACTCTGAGAGCCAATCTGAAAAATGAGTCAAGTTTGCACTTCAGCCTGGAAGGTGCACAAATCCTACTATAACTATTTTCGCCTCTGTGGTTTTAAGTTAGAACTTCTAACCTTCTAAAAAGAAAAAAAACTAATAGACCAAAAATAGGTATTCTTTTCGTGCATTTTACCAAAAAAAGAAACGACATTGAACTAAACAAAATGCAAATAAATTTTTCGATCAGTCATTATTACATACGAGTCTCTTTATTTGGTAATAGAGATCTTCAATTCCGTAATCTGTTAGCTCAAAATGTTATGCCAGATATTGTTACCAACCATGAAATTAGATAGTACTAGTACTCAACTATTTATGCTACCAAATGCAAAAACACCATGTATATAAGTTACTGTATATGTTTTATCACTTCGAACAACAGCAAACATATGATAACATTTACTAAATAATTAATACAATACACAACGGCGCCAAATTAAGGAAAGAAAATTACACAATTTAAACACTCTCAACTTCTACATTAATAACTGCATCTCCTCGGCCTCGATGATCCTCACCTTGATGAGTTCTCCACTAGGGGGCAAACAAACAATCCCATCTATGTGAATCTGGCAGAAACTGTAATACCGGGCAGTCTTTTCAAAGTCAATGTCTGAAGACAGCCAGTGTACATGTCATCAGAGCCAATTGGTGCAGCCTCGTTGTCAGTACAGTTTGCTTGAAATCCTTGAAACTCATTGCACTTTTCAATTGTCATTTGTTGAAGATTACAATTCTTTCGGAGTAGGATCACTGGGAAGAATATAAGATCCTCTATATTCTCCAGCATCAGGTTTGTCAGAGAGGTCTGGCTTCCGGCGATTAAACACGATCGGTCGACGTTGACTAAAAATAAGACCCTTAAAGAACGAAATGAATGAACTTTAGTGAACATTGTGCAGTTTTTGATAGTCAGAACTTCAAGACGAGCGAAGGAACCACCCAATTCTTCCAGAAGAAACATATCTATAAGCTGGAGATCTTTTAACGAAGGAATATTCATATCCAAACTCTTCAAAGGCATTCTTATATAAGATTAAGGAATCCAAGACGTGGGAGATTAATCCCGACATCTGACGGAAGTTGTTTAAATCTTTCGCAGCGAACAAATTCCAACATTTCCAAATCCGGAAGACAAAAAGGATCACACAACCACGTGGGGAGCAACCACCCCATGAAGTGACTGATAGACAACCTTTTCAAACCAGTAGGAGGCTGTAGAGCTTCTAATAATACCTTACCATTTTGAAGCAAATAATCGGTAGTGAAAAGAAAAGAGGTCAACTCTTTTCGATTCTTAAAAAATGAAAAATAAAATATAGAGAAAAACAAAACAAAAAAGAACAACATAATTGATCCCTATTGAAATGTAAAACAAAATTGAAAAAATTAAGAAAAAATGCCTAATCCATGATAGATGGTAAAAGGGAATTCATACTCGGTCGACGATCATTCCAATTTAGTGGACTGTTGGTAGGTCGGTCAAGGTCTAGATTAGGAAATCTAGTTGGTTAAGGAAACCAAGTACTTGTGTCCTAAGTATAGCAGATTAAGAGGTTTGTCTCTTAGACCTTATTTAGGAAACCCTATACTTGTAGGAAAGTAATCCTTGTTAAGGAATGTGTCCAGTCCTATTGATGTGTATAAATAGTCATAGAGAGAACTAGAGAAAACACACGGGAACTAGTAAGAGTTCTCTTCTTCTTTTCACAGGCTTTGTATATTCCAACCTATACGGTGATATATAAAATTGCTTATTCCTTCCCGAGGATTCAACCTCGTTAAATACTTGTTCTTCTTGTGTGTGTGATTGTGTTCTTGGTGATATTGAGATACCTCGTAGTAGTGCAAACCTAACGCTTCCTTGCTTTGGCGCAACAATTGGTATCGGAGCAAGGAGACGCTCTTGGATACGAATTTTCAATTCCAGCTGAAGTGAAGGTATTTTTGAAGATTTCTTGAGGTAATTCTCAAAGGTTCCGTTTTTTATCTATATTTGAACAATGGTTGACGAGACGAAGATCCGAAAAATCCTTTAGGAGAACATTCGGAGCCCACAAGTAAAGATAAAGAAACAAAAGAAGAAATACGCATTCACATAGATCACAACTCAAGGTAGAAAAGTTTACGGAACCAATAACTTTGGTTTATGGAGAACGGACGTAATGGATGCTCTTGTTCACCTTGGGATCTAGAAGAAGCTCTGAAGGTCAGCCGGTGGAGATGTCTCAAAAGGTGGAACAAGATGAATAAATTATGTCTTGCTTCTCGATACGGGTGTTTAGCAAACTGCAAGGTAGAGTTAATTATCGCACGAGACTTCAGCCTAAGGATCTCACGGGAAAAGCGAGAGAAGGAATACCTTGTGAAGAGAGAAATTTTTGATGGGGACGTTTTTTAAAGGGGGCATGGGGGAACAATGATATGTTGACACATGCACTTGATATTAATAAATTAACACAAAAATACCAACACCAATGATGAAAACAAATTTTCTTTTGCAAAAATACATTTTTATATATTTTTGGAAACATAATTCATTTATATCATGCGCATGTGTCAATATATCATTGGTCCCCCATGCCCCCTTCCAAAGACGCCCCATCAAATATTTTCTCTTGTGAAGAACGCATAGCAAATAGGATACATCTTAAAAAGAATTTGTATCGCTATAACATGAAGAGAGGTGCAACTCTAACCGAGCACCTAGATTCATATAATAAACTTCTTCTTTGAGTTGGTTAACTACGATGAGAAGATCAACGACGAGGAACAAGCTTTGTGCGATAAATTCTCTTCCCGAAAAGTATGAACCCGTGATTAAAGCATTAATGCACGGCAAGGACAAGATGACATTTAGAGGTCACTACACAAAGATTGCGTAGTGAGGAGTTCGAGGAAGATGGATCGTAAGATCTTGCAAGTGAAGCTAACAATGACTTGCTTCTTGCAAGAGGTCGTTCAACGTGACAAAGGAGAAAGAAGAATGGTGGTTATGGTAAAGGTAGAGACGTTCTAAGAGTAGGGCGCGATGCAAAAAATGAGTGTGCTTGGTGCCATGATTTTGGTCATTGAAGCTAAAGATTGTACCAAGCGTAAGGCAAGAGAAGGAAATAATAGTAATACCGAGGTGAACATTGCTAAAGGTAATGAAGAATCGATGATGCTTCGATTTCTCGTTAACGTGACACCATCAACTTGTGCTATTACGGATGGTACATGGGTATTAGATACCTGGAGCAACATATCATATATGTCCATATCGTGGCCTCGGTTCTCAAGTTTTGAAGAGCTTGATGGAGAAGTACGTATGGGAAATAATCATACCTCGCGAGGGTGATTGGGATTGGTAGTGTTCGTATCAAGATGCATGATGGTATGGTTAGAGAGCTGAAGGAGGTAAGATTTGTACCTCGCCATAAAGAAGAATCGATTTCACTTAACTTTAGAAGCTAAGGGCTATAAGATAGTCATTGAAAATGGTGTTCTAAAGGTAATCTCTGGATCTATGGTAATCATGAAGGGCATACGTCATCATAACTTGTACTACTTGATTCGAGTACAAATACAACGAGGAGATGTGTCTATTTCACGAACATCAGAGTGCATTTCACAGAAGACAAAGCTATGGCACATGAGACTTGCACATCCAAAGAGAAGTCGTTGCATAGGTTGATTCAACAAGACTTGTTGAAAGGTGCTATTGCCTCCAAGTTAGCATTTTGTGAACATTGTGTTAAGGGCAAGAAAACAAGAACAAGCTTTTGGCACAAGAATTCACAACACTAGTGGAGTTCTGGACTATGTTCACTCGGATGTTTGGGGTCCTTCCAAGAATGCATCATTTGGAGGGAAACATTGGTTTGTGTCGTTCATTGATGATTATTCTAGAAGAGCGTATGGGTGTACACCATGAGGCATAAGGATGAAGTCCTAAAATCTTTGTGAGGTGGAAAAAGGAAAACCGGACTTCAAACGGCGAGAAGATCAAAGTACTACGTTAGGACAATGGTGGAGAGTACAAGAGTGATCCGTTCTTGCAAGTATGTCAGGATGAGGGGATAAAGAGGCACTTCACGGTTAAGAAGACACCGCAAGAATGGGGTAGTGAGAACGCATGAATCGTACTGTCACTGAGAAGGTGCGATGTATGTTATCTGTCAATGGATTAGGTAAAGCGTTTTGAAGTGAGGCGATTATATCGTGCTTCCTCATTAATAGGTTGCCATCACCATTAGAAGGTAAAACTCCTATGGAGAAATGGTTTGCAAACCGAGCCTTATGATTATGACTCAATTCATATCTTTGGTTGTCTGCGTGGTATAATGTTAGTGAAAACAAGCTTGATAGCGTCTTGTGTAAAAGGAATCTTTGTGGGTATGAGAAAAGTGGAGTGAAAGGGTTCAAAATTTGGAATCCGGTAGAAAAGAAGATAGTCATGATTAGAGATGTCATTTGATGAGATGTCTATGGTAAAGTCTTGGGGTTCTCAGAGTGGAGAATAGAAGCACCAATACTAATGAGCCTTTGCGACGAGTGGGGTGATGCAAAACTCCACCAATTCCGGTTAATTCGCATACATTGTCGAATACTTACCGAAGACATTGGGTCTTCAAGAGAGGTAACTACTAAAGTTCCAAATGATAGTGACACTATTGAGGAAGAGAGAGCAAGGTCGGTAGAGAATACGAAGCTACGGTCATGGAGACCATAGCAACTGATGGCAAAGGAAGATCAACCGGGAAACTGGTTGGATGAATATTACATTGCTTATGCGTTACCCAGGTTGTTGAAGATGGTACTCTACTTCCTATTTAGAAGCGTCGCGGTCTGCAGTGTAAAGTAGAGCATGACAATCGGGGACGAGATGGAGTCTCTTTACAAGAATGGCATGGATTCTTATGAACTTCCGAACTGTAGAGAAGGCCATAGGGTGCAAGTGGGTATATGCTAAGAAAGAAGGATCTTCGGTGAATCAAGTACGCTACAAGGCAAGGTTAGTTGCAAAAGGTTATGCCCAAAGAGAAGGGATTGACTACAATGAGGTGTTCTCTCTCCTATGGTAAAACACTCATCAATACGTATTTGTTGGCCTTGGTAGCACAATATGATTTAGACCTAGTTCAAATTGATGTTAAAACAAACATTCTTACATGGTGATCTAGAAGAGGAGATCTATATGACTCAAATCGGCCAGTGGGTTCAAGGTTGTTTGAAAAGAAGATTGTGTATGTAAACTAAAGAGATCGTTGTACGGGCTGAAGCGCCTCAAGACAATGGTACAAGCGATTTGACCAGTTTATGATAGGCCAAACATACACAAGAAGTCACTATGACCATTGTGTATACTTCAAGAAGCTACGTGATGGGTCTTTCATATATTTGCTAAGAAAGATCTGGGAGAGGCTAAGAAGATTCTTGGTATGGAGATTCAACGTGACAGAGAGAAGGGTAAGGTTTGTTTGTCTCGGGCATATTTGAAGAAAGTGTTACGAGTTTGGTGTCTACGAAGGAACTAAATCCAGTAAGTACTCCCTTGCTTGCTCATTTTAAGTTGAATGCGTATGTCTCCCACTACTAAAGAAGAACAAAAGTATATGGCCCAAGTCCCATATCTTTGAGGTCATGGTAGCTTGATGTATACGATGGTATGTACAAGGCGGACATTTCACATGCGGTTAGTATGGTGTTAGTTATATGCATTGTCTCGGTAAGGGACATTGTCTTCTTGTGAAATGGATTTTAAGGTATCTTTATGGCAGTTGATGTTGGCTTAGGAGTTTGTGAAGGATAGAAGAAACAATCGGTTATGTGTGGGTATGTGGATTCTCACTATCTTTGGTGATTTGGACAAGAGACGTTCAACTACGAGGTATGTATTTACCATAGCGGGAGCACCGGTTAGTTGGAGATCAATATTGCAGACTTGTGGCGCTTTCAACTACGGAGGCGGAGTATATGGCAAAGACAGAGGCATTTAAGGAGGCTATATGGTTACAAGGTTTGCTAGATGACTTAGGAGTTGTGCAAGATCAACTCACTGTGTGCATTGTGGATAGTCTAAGTGCAATTTATTTGGCTAAGAATCAAGTGCATCATGCTAGAACCAAACATATAGACGTACGGTTTCACTTTGTGAGAGAAATTCTTGAAGAAGAAGACATTCTACTTGTGAAGATCGATACCAAAGACAATCCAGTGATATGTTGACTAAAGTAGTATCGGGATCCAAGTTTTCACATTGTTGAGAAATTGATCCACATCCTTCCGATTTGATGAAAGGCCCTTTTGGGGTAGAGGTTCTTAGAACCTGGTGAGTCTTCTAGCAAGACCATTTTGAGACAACTACGGTCGGGTTTGATTCCTATTGAGGATACGTAGGCAGCCGGTGATGGTTCAATCGACGTTGGAAGATGGAGGTGATTTTATCTATTGATCGTCTCATGCATGAATGCATGATCCGAGGTGGAGAATTGTTGGTGGTCGGTCAAGGTCTAGATTAGGAAATCTAGTTGGTTAAAGAAACCAAGTGCTTGTGTCCTAAGTATAGCGGCTAAGAGGTTTGTCTCTTAGAGCTAAGTTAGGAAACCCTATACTTGTAGGAAAGTAATCCTTGTTAAGGAATGTGTCCAGTCCTATTGATGTGTATAAATAGCCATAGAGAACTAGAGAAAAACACACGAGAACTAGTAAGAGTTCTCTTCTTCTTTGCTTAGGCTTTGTATATTCCAACCTATACGGTGATATATAAAATTGCTTATTCCTTCCGAGGATTCAACCTCGTTAAATACTTGTTCTTCTTGTGTGTGTGATTGTGTTCTTGGTGATATTGAGATACCTCGTAGTTGTGCAAACCTAACGCTTCCGCGGTGTTTTAAGCAACAAAGGACAACGTACAAAGATTGCGTCCCCTTCAAATTTGCTCTTTGCACACATCTCTTCGACCGTTAAAATACCAACGCCAAATGTTCAAACAGTTAATGCATCAAGACGGTCAAGGTTTGCAACCTCTTCCACGCCATAATCGTCAATTAAAGAATACACTAAAAGCATTCAGGTGAACAATTTCTCTTATACCCGCTGGTGTTTCCGGCTGCTTGTGTGTGAAGATTCTAAGTTTTTTCCAATTTGTTACCTCTTTGGGAAGCTCACAAAAAGAAAGATCCACAATTTCAAGATTCTTGAGCTTATCACATGACTCGGGTAATACTTTGATCTTACAACCTGCTACGCTAAGGTATGTTAACTGAGTTAATGCTCCAAAATCTTCGGGTAATACTTCTAATTGTGGACAATCTACAAAGATAAATACCCTCAGATTATCAAGACCTTCCACACTGTCAGCTAAGAATTTTAATCTCTTGCGTTATGGATGTCTAGTGTCCGCAAATTGTGAAGGCTAGTGATGAAACCAGGTAGTTTTTCGATAGGTGTACAAGACATATCAAGATATTTTAGGCTAGACAGGTTTTATCTCTCTCTACCATTTCATCTGATTTATTACACATAACATCACCGTACATGCTTGAAATTCCACATAAAATGAAAGTAGCATTTGCTCTAGATACAGGTTTCATGATCTTCAATGATATCAAGACACGAAATTCTGATGCATTCTTGAGACTGGGTGTGGGAGCATCAAGTCGGTCTAAATGTGGCCATTGAAGCCGGAGACCATGTTCTAGTGATCCTGAAACATTCGGAGGTAATTCACTTATATAGATTCGAAGAAGTATGTTATTGTCAACGTCAATGGGAAAATTTAACTTTATATCTTCATTCTTATGTTAGTTTTACCTTCTTTTGAGAATCCTATGTTAAAGACAGAAATGTTAATGACAAGTACAAGAGTAAAGAGAAACTGCTGGCCCAAGGTTCGTGGTGTTTCTATGAATCCAGTTGAGCATCCGTCCGGAGGTACTAATGCCCTTTCTTTGATAACTAAAGTTTGGACAAAAGTTTCCAAATACCTTGATGCACTTGCTGGACAAAAGTTTGGTCTCATTGCCAGCTTAGATAACTAAACATCTTCATGGACAGGCTACTGCTACTACTACTAAGTTAGATAAAGTTTGCGGGTTCAATTCCACGCTGATCTATCAAAAAAAAAAAAAAAAAAAAAGTTAGTTAAAGGTTAGTTTTTGGTTGTTTAGTGTGTAGAAGTCAGTTTAAAGCAAATACGTGGTTTGCGAAAAATACGGAATATAACAATATTAGTTACTACTCTTTGCAAAGTCAGTTTAAAGCAAAATTTCCATCGTACAACTATTAGTAAAATGTTCGAGTGCACCAATAAAAAAGACCGCATTATTAAGTTAGTTGTGTTACGAAATATTTGGGATTTGCAGTGTTTAATTTACAACCGACAAGATCATATAATATGATCCCGTGCAGCGCACGGGCTCAACACTAGTACTTTCCTAATTTTCCTCTTAGAAAATCCGTTAAATTAGTCAATAATATGTGGTCTAAATTTGTGAATAGGAGACACATGGCCATAGGGGATTGGTAGGAATAGAGGAACAGGGGAATTTCTAACAGACGATCCAGGGCCAAATTAGACCCGAGATTTTTTTGTAAGTATTACCTTATTTACATTGATTTCCAATTACAGTAACCCCATTTTTTTTTTTTTGGTCTGTATAAATAGATCTCTGCGATTCCAAAACAAAAGCTTTTGGAGTTATCATCTTGTGTTTCTCTCATATAAGGTAAGCCCAGTGATAAAATCTTTGTTTGTTATTGTCTTTTGATAATGTGCATGAATTAGGGATTTATACATGAGCAATCCACTCTCACGGGGTCGACTACCATTGGATCTTATTTTATAGACCTTTTGCTGATTATGTTAGGTTCTGATATTTTGCTTATTGAAATTTCCTTGTAGATGTTAATGTCATATTTGATGAATTATCAGTGATGTTCTTGGTGGGTTGATGAAAACATGTCTTTCTGCAGAAAATCGGTGAGACCGCGCCATGGACAAACGTCAAAGGTTGGGTGATGATATGTGTCCAAAAGATAGGATTAGCGAATTGCCCGACCCAATTATTCATCACATTCTGTCTTTCCTTGAAACGAAATTTGTGATTCGTACCAGTATTTTATCTAAAAGATGGCGGTACATCTGGACCACAGTGCCCACGTTTAATTTTCCACTACAAGCTCATCAAGAAACCAAGACGACATTGGAGAGCTTTTTAGAAAAAATGCCCTCTGTTCGCCAACCTTTATTAAACATAGCAAAATTCACACTAAGGTCTGATGAACATTTTGATGCATCTAAAGTTCATCAGTGGATTTCAACTCTAGTTCGGTTTAACGTTGAGGAACTCAACCTCGCCTTATGTGTAGATAAACCCTTTAACCTTCCGATCTCTCTTTTTTACTTGTGAATCACTTCTCGGGTTGAGATTACAGCTTCGTGTTTGGCTTACTGATCTTCCTAAATCCATCTCTATTCCGAAACTCAAGTTTCTTCAGCTTTCCGGTTTAGTTATAAATACGTTATCAGCTGAGCAACTCATTCTCAACTCCCCACTTCTTGAAGAGTTGGTTTTAAGCAACTGTTTGTGGTCGGGTTGGGACGAGAGCACATTGGACATTTCAGCTCCTGCATTGAAGTACTTTCTTTTCAATGATCCTGTAACCGGTGATGGTGTGCGCCATGGCACTGTCAAGATTCATGCTCCTAATCTAATGCACCTCACTTGCAACGGCAACATTGCCAAAGACTATATTTTGTCTAGCTTTCCTTTATTAGAAGATGCAGAGGTTTGTTTCGAAATTGAAAGTAATCATCTTGAAACAAGGGGGGCTGAGATAGGCCTTGCTGCAAGTAAGCTTGTTGGAGCGCTTTCTAATGTAAGGTCACTAACAATATCCGGTGAAACTCTTGAGGTAATGTTAAGCTCGTTTATTAATTAATCTTCAGTCGTTACTTTTTGTTTCTCATGCATTGTTTGCTATATTTGTGCGTGTTTGCTAAGGCACGATGTTTGGTTGATTGTTATTAGGCTCTCTCCTCTGCAAATGATCTGCCTACATTTCAAAACCTATCCCATTTGACAGTGACTTCGAAGTGTAAATCTCCGGCTGATAAAGTACTATTTAAGTTCTTCCAGGGTGCGCCTAATCTGGAGTCGCTTGTTTTCGATAAGGCAAGTATACTAATCTCTCTTGTTAAAAAAAGTATTTCTTCAAAATTTGTCTAAATTAATAACTTTATTTGATTCCTCATTGTAATTCAGGGGTTACCAATGTCCCTACTGGAATTCGAAGAAGATGTATTTTGGAAATCAAGCATAGCAATTGGGTGTCCATTTCCACGGCTCAAGTCAGTCCAATTGAAGGAGTTTTATTGGTTACGCAGAGAGGTGGATTTTTTAATATTAGTTTTGAAGAATGCGAAATTTCTTGAAAAATTAGCTTACGGAAATAGAAAAACCACATCACCATTCTCAGGCTTACTTGCGTGTTTTGAAGGAATGGAAAGAGCAGGTATGATTTCGGGCATCCCATTTTCTCAGACGAGACCGGAACCGGTGGTGAAATTTGCTGAGAGAGTAAGGACCAGGTTTATTAAGTCTAGGTTAAAATAATGCAGCTGGATTTTGACAAGGCATGGTTGGATTTTGTAATCTTTCTCAATTTATTAATTTGGGATGCTACTGATTATCTTGTGGAGATAAAAATCTAGTTTGTATAGAGTTTATTTTTGGTATATGTATATAACAAAAGAGATCATCATGTCTGGGGTCTGTTCTAACTTCTAACCCCATGTCAGAAAGTGTGCACAAAAGAATAATCAATTTATGAGAAAACATAGTATCTGGAATGCAGAGAAGTGCAGGTTCCGTTCTTTCTATGGACTTAAAACAGGCGCAGCAGCGGACTAAAAACGATGAATTGTCTGCCGTATTGTTGAAAGCCTCAT
This sequence comes from Papaver armeniacum, assembly GCA_023531295.1. Lineage (NCBI taxonomy): Eukaryota > Viridiplantae > Streptophyta > Magnoliopsida > Ranunculales > Papaveraceae > Papaver > Papaver armeniacum. The sequence goes on along the minus strand of JAJJWW010018745.1, from coordinate 32,177 downwards.
TGAGACTACCGTACTTAGATTTAGTTGATTTCGAAAGGCACTTGCCCGAAAATCAGAAACAAAATTCACTTCATGGGACACATGCTTGAAATGAATTGATTGCAAACTGCCGCAAATACTCTGCCATCTCGACCAAAGAAACCATGGGAGCTTGTGATTTAAGAACCCAACAATGCATGCTTTTGAATCACACTGTAGAATAACCTTTAGCTTCTGATTTTTCAACTGCCCATTCAAGAGCACAAATACTCGCCAGAAATTCAGCAATCAAGTAAAGGATTTGCCAAAATCACATTGCCATAGCAAATGATCCATTTTGTCTTGGTCTTTATGACATATGTAACATCTTGAAGCAAGACTAAAACCCCTTTTCTTCAGATTTTCATCATTACTGCAAACAAGGATGAACACATGGGTTCCAAATTTTCTTATACCAACTCAATAGAAGGTCTGACTTTGTCCACAGCATCAGCTACAGAAAATTAAATTGCTGACCTTCATATTCGGATTCTGATTAATGTAAGTATAAGAAAAAAATTTGCGAATAATAGGAGAGTCTCAATCATTCCAGACTGAAATGCACTCACCTGAGCCAACGGTCCATCTAGTATTTTCATTCACCTCCTCCAAGATCAGTCTGATGCCGGGCCAAAAAGAAGACTTCCTATAATAAGTGATCCGTTTATCATCTTTATCTTTGTACTTAGCCATAAAGAAACGAGCCTATTCAGCATCAGAAGTTTGAATCTTCCATAACAGCTTCATAAGCATTACCTTATTCATGTCTTCAAGTCTTCTAATTCCAAGTCCACCTTCTTCTTTAGGGGAACAAACTTTCTCCCAAGCCAAAGTCCACCTGAGCCAACAATCCATCTAGTGTTTCTTTAGTTATGCCCTCTTTACTCCAAGTTCTTCCACCAATTCCATAGCACGAATCTTACTGTCAGCCAAACCTTCAAGATCTGAAAATCCAAGCAATTCATGCACATGATTAATGATTGGCCACTTTTCCAGCCAAGTGCGTCTGTCTAATTAGAGTGAATGTTAAAAGAAATTCTGTACTAATGCCAAATACAATAAATTGTGTTTCTGGGTAGTTTCATGTTTGCACTGTTTGAGTATGAATCGAGCAAATAGCAGGCATGTAAAGTTCCCGTTCAAAAGAAACATTACCAGGTGACAGTATTTTCCACAATTTGCTTTGATTAATCAAGCACATCAGGTGACAGTTTTTTCGAAATGAAACACAAAATGTTGTCAGAAAATTAGTCAAATGAACAAGAGAAGATGGATGTGTGTATATACTTGGTGATCCAGGAGCCGTTTACCTGAGTAATCTCAGGCACAAAGATAGCAATAGCAGCTTTAGCATCATCTTCCTCCAAGTGCTTAAGAGCTCTTGTAATTTTTCAATCATTCTACAATAAGCCTATTGATGATATCCTCCATACCTCTCTCTTTCATAAATAATATTAATCATGAAAATCAAGAAGTTGACAGTGAAGGCACTTGCTTAGACTTATTCATGCCTGATACCATTGAAAAAACTTACGGAAATCAATAGGCTTGGCAAACAAATCAAAAGGATATTTAACAAATTTCATAACCTCTAATATCAATCATGAAAAACAAGAAGTTGACAGCGAATGCAGAGACAGTAAACAAGAAGGAACATTGACAGTTTGTTTTACGAATGCAGAGACAGCTAAGAATGCAGACTTCAGACAGTAACCTGGGTAATTGGAAAAATTCACAGTTGGAGAAACATATGTAAGAAACAAAACTAGTTTTCAGTAAGACATTTCATCGAACACATGACGAACCAGATACGAATTCCAAAATGAGTCAAATTGAGGTCTAAATACCCAATCAAAATTTCAAATCATAACCCACATTTCAAAATGATCAAATTATCAAAACCCACATTACAAATCACCTAAATTTTACAAACTCATCAAAATTCATCACAATGAAAACCAATTTCCAAATTCATCACAATGAAAACCAATTTCCAAATTCGGTGTTTCCTCCAACGGCTCTCTCTTATGGTTTCTAAATTCGGTATATCTGGATGGGTTTTAGAATGAGAAATGTGAAACTTTAAAAATGAAACTTCTAATAGGAAGGTTTCCAAACTGAATCAATCAGATGGCTATATAAAAAATGGTTGTTGTTGTTCTAAGAGAAAAATATCATCAATCAGTTTAGTTCAACCATGGAACCCCCTCGGAGAATACAGAAAATCCGTGTCGTATTTGGAAGAAATATAACTCCACAACCACCAGTAGTAGAACCACAACCAGTAGAACAACCGGTTGATAATAGAATCAACAAATTACCAGATGATATTCTTCATCACATTCTGTCTTTTCTAGGTGAGCCGAAACAGGCCATTCGGACCAGTATCTTATCGAGAAGATGGAGACACGTTTGGGCAACCTCCCCAAATGTTAGCTTCCCAAAATGGCGTGATGACGGTAATATCAGTGATCGTTATAGAGAAGCAGATTTATTTTTCAATTTGCTAGATCGAAGGTTGGTTTATCGGGAAGCGGCAGAAACGTCACCATATTTTCTCTGGAAATGCCGGATGCCAAATGCAATCCACTAACCACTTAGAGTTCAACAGTGTGTTCAAGCTGTGATGATGCATAAAGTGCAACAAGTGAATCTAAAACTCTATGTGGCCGAGCCTTTTATATCCCTATCACCTCTTTTTAGATCTGATACTTTGACAGAATTGTTAGGTTACTCTTCGCCCGACATCTCACTCCCCCCGAATCTCCGAATTCTTGATATCGGTGGAATAAACTTTCATCATGTTAATGTTAATCTGTTAGAAAATTTAATCAGCCAATCTGGGCACCTCAGACAATTGATCATGAGAAGATGTGCATGTGCGTTGTCAGATGACAGTGGAAACATCACTAGAATTTCAAGTGCAGGATTGACTGATTTGGTGTTTGACACAGGGCTGTCAAAAATTGGATAACCATTCATGCGCCAAAACTTGATCATTTGGAATACGAAGGTTATGCCGCCGAAGAATATGATTTATCCGGTTTTGACTCGTTAACCAGTGCCATTATTAATCTCGTAATCAGAGGGAACCCCTCAGAGTCCAAGTGTGAAGAGATGAGGAAGTTTTTGGTGTGCTTTCTAAGGTTCACTCTCTTGAAATTTCTGGTGCAAGCACTATCATTTGCTGGTGTGCCACAATTTCATAGTCTGCCGCGATTTCAAAATCTGACATTTCTGGTGGTGAGATCCCAGTTCGGGCATTTCGCAGAGACTGCACTCTCGTACCTGCTCGTCAATGCCCCTAATCTGGATTCCCTTGTCGTGCACGAGGTAAGTACAAAATCACCAGTCCAATTGTATATGTTTTAACATGTCTAAATTAGCACTCGTGGAATTATTCTAATATCTGTTTTGTTGAAATTCAGTTACCATTTCTCCAGCTCAACGAACAAGAGGTTCCAGTTTGGACTAAGCCTATGGGCCGGGCGCGTAACCATATATTTTTGAAGCTCAGGCTGTTCGAATTGGAAAGTTTTTCGGGGCACGCAAATGACATGGACATGATAGAGCTTATTCTGAGTAATGCAGAAATATTGGAGATGGTGACTCTGGGAATTTCTTCTTTCCTTAAATCGAATTCAGAATTCAAAGCTGCAGTCGCATTTAAAGTAATGAGGTTACGAAGAAGGTCTGCAGCTTGTGTCATTGAAACTTATTAGAATCGGATCGTGACTCCTTCGACAAGTGAGCTAGGATTTCATTTTTTTTTCTTCTAGGATTTATTTGAGTGATGGAATTGTTAATTTGCAATCTTTTTCTTTTTTAGATTTCATTTAAATCGCACTTTGTTTTCTTTGTTAATATGGAGGCACTTTGTTTTAGATAAGACAAGTTTATTCTAAAGAACCAGACAATTTTACAATAATGTGCAGCAGAGCGGACTATAAAAATCCTGCACTCCATACATCTATACCGACAAAGATACATTTATTCACCATCGACATTCAAACCAAATGCAGGACAAGAGTTAAACTCTTGGAAAGAACCATCAACTCCACAGGCTTGAATGGCAAAATTGAGACACCTATCCACAGACTGGATACATAGTAAGCTTGGACTGCTACCACACCTGAATAATCTGTCCGACCTTCAACCTCCTGCATCTTTCCGTGCACTGTTCGCTTCGTTACTTCGCTCACATAGATATTTTACTTTGATAGCTGGAAACCATGCTCGTCTATCAATTTCCAAGATAGCCTGAAGTTCAAACTCTTGTTATCTTCGGAACTTGATTTGCTCCAGGAGATAAGTTTACCCTTAGTCACCCATGAAGCAAAGTTTGGAAAAGTCAATTTCTGTTCTAATGGCGATGTGACCTACTGATGCAAAGTACTCGGATGAAGCACCACTAATCAGTTGAGTGTCTTTTGATTTATCATCTTGCTCATGAAAATTTCTCACAAAATGTATAGCCATTCATCTCCACGATGCTCTCCTGAATGAGCCAACCTGAACCCGCCTGAGTATCGGCTTCCAAAGTTGCAACTGCATGTGGCATTAGAACTTTATGGAACATTATTTGAATGCCACACCATTGAGTCATTACATCAGTAGAATCGTTTGGTTGCCATGAAAGAAAACAAAGTCTTGACACAGTAATGTCTCAGCAGTCAGAAGTAATGTTTGCTGAATAATTTCAGATAGGTTTCTAAAGACGATTCAGGGTACTGTTGTTTATGCATATTTTCTCAAGATAAGAGATGAACCAGCTTACAGAGTATGTAATATGAATTGGCAGCTTCGCTTTAAAAAGCCCTGCTTTGAAATGTGATGTGCCTTCGAGAGTTCCTTTAGCTAAGATGCTCCCTCCTCCATTAGACGATGCATCTTTGAAACAACCATAAGAAGGAAAGTAAACACGAGATGTCTTCTTTGATGAGCAGTGGAACAAAAGAGACAGTAAAGACAAATATGAGCCCAAGGAACTTACTCCACCATCACTTGCATGGGGATTCAATAAGGGACTCCACAGAATTGTCAAGGACAGGCTGCAACAAGTACAAACTGGAGAATAAGCACCACCAAATGCTTTGTGGAAGACATATATGACATGTAAACAAGCAAGATAATCCCATTGAAGAAAAAAAAAGCTCTAACAGATTCATATTTGAAAGGTCTGGCAAGAAATGGAATCCTCGACACTTGCCGCACATCAACTGAGAAATGATATGAAGTTGCAACCTGATCAAAGTTTAAATAGAATGGTAGCGATTTGGTAGCGTTGAAGTACTCCCCATGATTTCGGAACAAGTCCCCACCAACTACACAAAGGAAAGTAGACATGTCATCTTAAAAGTGAGCAGGAATAAATGATGGCTAGGCAAAACAGTGAAGGATACGTAGGGCGGGATAAAGCATAAACGGTGAAGGAACTTCACAAGTACATCAAGTGCAAAAATACAGCTGACATATCGTCCTTCTTTATTTACATTAAGTGCACTACATGTCTGGTAACCATAAATATTGGTAAGTTAAATTGTTCATGTTTAACAGAAATACTAGACAAAGCATACAAAGCTAGAAGGTCTTGCTTATAACTGAAGAAGAAACTTCAAATCTGAGGTGGAGAAAGGAACAACGAAAGTACAAAGCAGCTACAGGTCCTACAACTTTGTAAGATAACATACCGTCCACTGTCCACCACCAAAAGTATTCCTCCTGAAAACATCGATCACCATGTAGACATCATATTTCCTATAACCAGCAACTCTAGCTGAAAACTTTGGATAGTCTTCCTGCAATTTGATTAAAGAAACAGAAACAAAGTTTACATAGAGAAACCGAATAAGAAATACAGGTGGAAACACATAAGATGAATAGAAACCCAAGAAAATCGATAAATGAGTAAATGAGGACACGGAAACATTACCTGCCATGTATAGTTATCAAAATGCCATCACATAGATCAAAAAAAGGTTTAGTTACTGAGACTAAAGGGTTCACCGAGCAGTCACTATATGAATAAATATCCCAACATGGACGAGTGCACCGATTTTGTCAGATGATTAACAAATTCGTTTTTGTGCAGGATTTGCTTCATATCCAATTTTACTTCAATATTGATCTGCAAATAAGTAATACCTCCACGTCAAAGATAGAACATTACAAAAAAAAATAGTCGCCTACAATCTATTATAGCTGAACTCGGCCTTGTATGTGCAATTCCACTATGTTCCGACTACAGCTTTGCAGCTACCAAGTATCGTAAGCACCTGATACTAGAATACTAACGCATCCTGCAAAGTACAATTGAACTGACAAAATTACTGCATCTAAACTGAATCCCACTTAAAATCCATGTCAAAACCCTTCTTTGAGAACTGTATTCACACACTAAAGTTATTCAGCATTATCTGCCCTTCTCATACCAGTCCTAAACCAGGTTTTCTACAAGCATATGCACTGCAATTAATCCAAAAAAGCTATTGCCAATCATCAAATCCCAATGCAACTGCAAGTTCTGATAAACTCTCAGCATACATTTTCCAAAAGCTTCCTTCATCCAATTCAACTATAAATGTTTCCTGTACCTAGAAAACAAGAAATTCACACCATACCCAAAATCAAACATCTTGAGTTCAGTAGTTTAAGTCCTTGCACAATACAAAAATTAACAAAATTTCAAACACAAATTTGACCAAAGATATCCATCCATAGGTACCTCAACACCATAAGTATGAGCAGTATTAACCCAACAAGGAGGAGGAATAGTAAATTCTTGAGACTAATTCATTGAGGGTTTTGATGGGGTATGAAATTGGTAAAGAGGGTTCTAATGGATTGAAAATTGGTGGATCATTTGATTGATTTTCTTCATTTGAAGATGAATTTACTCTGTTTTCTGCTCTGTATTGGAGTAGTAGCGAATTCATGACGGTTTTGAGTGATATTTTGGACGGAGAAAATCAGATTTCTGGTGGAAATTGATTTACTGTTATTCAATAACTAGTGATGAAGATTCAGCGCTTCTTATATTACAAAGATAGGTCTAGTTAAAAACCAACGGTGTAGATTATTGTTTAAGAATTACCGTGCCGTGCTTCATAATATGGATGATTATGGTCCTTCGTCTCCTTCCCTGAAAATCAGAGCCCATATTTCCTATCTTTTGGTCATGTAATATGGATGATTTTTGGTATTTTAATGGTAGTGCAAGTTTGTGCATTCTTATTTTATAAGAAAGTTATTGATATGTTTGTTATAATTGAATATAATAAAAATTTATTGAAAGAGAAAAACGTATTAATATTACCACTTTTTGATTTATATAGAAAAACGTATCAATAACAAAAAAAATATGCATCAAATTTAACGCCGATGGAGTTCACAGCAAAGAAAACGAGAATGCTATGTTTATCGTCCACATGCAGTTTTCTTGGAGAAAGCATATGTAGTTATTGATATATCCTGCGATTTCGTCGCACCCACCTAAATGAATACCCCGGGACAAAAATAAGTCATAATGCCATGGGGTGAGGTCAGATTAAGACCTCTACTTAGGGGGCATAATAAGACATCCATAAGAAACACGAAGACCTATATTATGACCATATTATTATTATGCGATACTAATAATGTAGGAATAAACAAGGGAGGCAATAATACAATGCGATAGAATGATCTACATATGGAAAAGAGCAAAGGTGAGAAAGATAAAGCACAAGCAAATGAACATACGAGGAACCATAAGTACGGAAGAGGAATACATATACTAAAGACAAAGACAAATCAATAAAGAATGAAAGCAATTTGAAGTCACATCAACATTAGCTACAAGACACGATAAGCTAAGTAACACAAACATTATCTATACGTTCTATTTAATCAACAATAGATAAGCATTCTCATCATATAAGCATCACATTTTCATAGCACAAACATTCTCATCGCATACGCATTTCATGGCATAAGCATCGCATAACGCATTTCATGGCATAACCATCACATAATCGTTATAATCGCACAAGTGTTTTCCAAAATTTTATGGAATAATGTCGCATGATAAAGCACAAAGGAATCAATACTATGCGGGGAAGCCGAGGCACGATAAAAACGGGATCACAAAGGAGTATGCGATTACTTCATCTCAACTATTTCGCATCAACAACTTGAAACCGATTATACAACCGCATGAGAAGAAAAGAAGAGTCGAAGTATGACAAAAATGAAGGAGGTACCAACAATTCAAAGAGAGTGTTCCACATCCACAATAACATCATCATCAATCATGGCTGTTGATTGTGGTATTTAGCTTAGGTTAAAATCGAACGTATCCGATATGACGTCACTATGACCACTAGCGCATTTATTGAATTAATCGCATGCCTACGTAAGATTACCAAGATACCTTTTTTTATATACATGTGTCATGTTCCACGTCGAAACCCTTAGTTTTGATCGACAACATCTTCGTATATATCAAACCCAATTCTCACCAACGCACAATGGCAAACCATGCCAGCCACGTCTCGCGCCAAGGCATGCCAACCATGCCAGCCGCACCACCGTGCCAATGGCAATCAATGCCACCACGTCTTGGCGCGCCAAGGCATGCCGGCCATGCGCCCGCACCACCTGCCAATGGAAAACCATGCCATCCACATCTCCTTTTAAAACATGCCAACCATGCCCGGACGCTTTCCGTGCCAATGGAAAACCATGCCATCCACGTCTCCTTGGAGGCATGCCAACCATGCCGGCCCACCACCGTGCCAATGGCGAACCATGTCAGCCACGTCTTTGCGCCAAGGAATGCCGACCATCCCAGCCGCCCACCGTGCCAATGGAAACCATGCAGCCCACGTCTCTCGCGCCAAAGCATGTCGACCATGCCGGCGCACCACCGTGCCAATGGCAAACCATGCCGGCCACATCTCCGCCAAAGGCATGCCAACCATGCGCCGCATGATAAGACACATTTTTGTGTCTAAATTGTCCTCGGTGTCTCTATTGTTGAAACTCGATTTTTGCACTAATATTATGTTTTTATGTATTTTTAGGAAATAAATATTGTTGGAAATTCGGCTCGAAAAGTTGCTCGGAGCACCCTCAGAGGATGATTGCCATACGGATCCCCACTTTTGCTATAGGGCACCCACGACTATGTATAGCCCAAATTCATTCTTAGAACCAGATTCGAACCCGGGATGTTGGATAGGGAACACCTTCTTCTTTCTCGTGAAGAACAAAATGGCGGAAAAATATATTTACTTTTGTTGTTTCGAATCGGAGGAGAGCCGGCCAGATTCAATCACTCCGATTAACTCATTCCACTGTTACACTCACACAAGACTAGTAAATCCTTCGACTCGAAAACGTGGGTTGAATACATGGATTTTCCCACACAATAGGGAGTGCGCGTGCGGATGAGAAAGTCTCGGGATTATAAGCGTGATTCTATGTGTGCCACTTGTGTTTGGATAGAGATTGATTGCTTCATAAGCGTGAAGGTTTTAAATAAGGAATTTTCAGCACTCGTTGACAGCGTAAGAAGAAAAGGGGAAGAAAATATTCCCGAGAAGATTTTCATTACGGCCGTTTAATGGGAGAATTATTCTCCATTATTACATGAGATTTCGATGCTGCTGGGTTATAAATAGTGTGCTGGGGACTTATAGAAGAAGACAGAGAGTTTGGGAGCGTTACAGAGCTTAGAAAATCGAGTTGCAGAGAATTTTCTGCTGCTGCTGTGAAGGAAGAACACGAAGAACTTTAGACGAGCGGGACCAGTCGTTTTCGCTCTGACGGAGGTATGACTCATAGACGTGGGTCGTAGTTCATAGGGCAGTCTTAAAGCAACAGCAGCATTTCATCTCTATCGTTCTTTGTAACAGTGTTTGCAACAATTATAAACGTTGCAAACACCCGATTTTCATCATTTTCTCCATTTCATCATCGTAAACACACCTTTTTGAGAAATAAAAAAAATCATTTGAGTGTGTTTTTACCATGCGGAGCTAAAACCCATCACTGGGACGATGGAGGAAGCTGTTTTGCACCCATGTGGTAATTCTAATTAATTCCTTTATGACTATTTGCACTATTATAATTGATATATGATTTTTCTTTATTATTTGTGAATTCGTTAGATGTCGCATACTTAGTCTTAGGTACTTTAGATCGTCATGCTTGTGAATTACATATAATTCTTTATAAAATCTACCTTTGCAAAAGAATTAGAGTCGATGTTTGTTATTTTATGAGCTTTAATTGTCCCAATTAATAGATGAACCCATGAATGTGAGAATTGGTGGAATCCAGAGTCCCAAGAACTCTCTTCATCTTGTGACGTAAATTGTATATATTCTCTATTTTTATTATTTTTCTTTATTAAATCCTAAAGTCGATTTCAACAAGTCCGAGTGAACGACAACTCTTACTTACCACTATATAAAATTCGATCAATTTTTGGCGCCATAACGCCGGACTTATATATTATAGATTTGTTTTTAGGTTTTATTATTAATTTTTATATTATTATTTTTGTTCTTTTACGCGTTTTGGTATTTATGTTTTGCTTTCAGATTTGGAGTGGAGCGAAAGAAAAAGAGAAAGTCTTGAAAAGAAAAGCAAAGCCAAAATAGGAAAGAAAGAGAGATCGAACGGAGTGAAGAAAAAATTTTGTATATAGTGTAATTATTTTTTTTAGAAACTGTAATTAGGTAATTATTTTTGTAATTTTTATTTTATTTTTAGACTTTTTAATTTTTGGACTTTATTTTTGGACTTTTGGACATTTTTTTTTTAAACCCTAAGGAAGGGTTGGTTTAAATATAAACTGCACAGGGAAGGACGACAGTTACGATACTGTCTCGGCCCCTCGGGTTCGTACATGACATAGGAGTTGTGGCCCGAGTCGACTTCAAGCAGTTCATCCCCGTGAAGGCGGGAGGTAAGAATTCTAAACACCCGCTGAATCCCAATCATCGGGTTTACTAGATGATTTTGTATGCATATATGTTGAGGTCTTGAATACGGTTGCTTTAATTTCCTAGTAAAGGGCAAGGATCGGCCATACAAGATAAGAGTTCGGATTTCATCACCGTTCTCTTCTTGCCCGCCTTAGGAAAACGAAACCAAACACGAACCTAAGCCTAAAATTTTGACTAGAACGAGACCAATAGGGTAACAAGCTTAATAGGAAAGTCATTCGAAAAATATTTTTTACTCTTTAAGCATACTTGAAGTTCATGATGGTTTACGTAAGTTGAATGCGTGACCTGCCGCCTTGTAATGCGGTGAGGCCTTGGGTATCAAAGCTCCACTGTGACTTCCTCGCCTCTATTCAACTAACTTTGACTCGGATTGATTCCGGAGGGTTTGCTTAAATTGTAACGAATTCCCTTTCGAAGGTTTAGAAGGTGGTCTAGAAAACAATCTAAGTGGAGCCATCATGCTTTTTTTGTTTGCTAGAAATCGATGAGTTTGTTGTGGTCGAGTCAGCCTTGTTTTTGCTTGTGTAGAATTCCCTTGCGATTTGGGATGTCAAACTGGTATTATAATAGCCAATACAATGATTATCCAATCGAACAATATGGACAGCACTGTTTTATGACCCAGTGTGAATAGTGGTTGGGAACGCCAACCTTTTGAAGATTATGGCTCATAAAATGGTGAGCCCAATTACTATCCACACGCGCAGCCGGTCGCATTTGCAAAATTCCTCTCTAATAGAGTCAACACGTAAGTTAGGCGGGAACTGACACATAAGTTCGCATAAATGAATAACTTAGTTATGGACAAAAGCAATGCAACGAGTGAATTTTTTCCTAGATTCAATAAGGAAGTCATGTGAGTGAGTCACGATACAATAAGGAAGTCATGTGAGTCGAGTCACGATACCATAATGAAGTCGTATGAGTCGATTCGAAAGCTTTTGTTAGAGGCCCGAGACAGGCCCTCGGGATAATCTTAGTATTTCCAATAGTACCCCACGGAAATGAGGATAGTTATTTACATAATCAAGATAGCGAGATAAAATTGGTAACACTACTTGTCTAGATGAGGTTCAACCATTTTCATATTATAATGATGATTATAATGAGGAAAGTGTTGATGAAGAATTTGAAATAAATAGGCATAGTGATCAAATTACCCCAATTGAGCTTTATAACGATAATATTATTTCTAGTTCAAATCCAAATAATTTTAATAATTATTCACCTATTCAAAAGCATGAGGATTTGACTAGAGATACCCCGTTTTTAGACGATGTAGTATTTCCTTTTGGTTCGAAGCCAATGATGGTTTAGAGGAACAGTATATTTTGAGTCTAGCGATTTAGAAACAATAGACTTAGAAAAAGAAAAATGAACTCGTAGAGATGAGTGAGGATGTGCGACTTAAAGAATCAATTGACCATTTCGGGAATCGATGACCTTGAAATTAGGGGAAGTTGTGACTAGTCTTTCTAGAGACACTTTGAAAACTCTAAGTTTGGGGGTGATTATCATTCTCCATGTGCTTTAACTCTTAGAAAAGTCCCCTAACTTGGGACTTGACATATGTGCCTCAACCATTTTAAAAGATTATCTTCATACACTTTTCCTGAACCTAGTTGTGTCCATAAAAAGTTGGGTTGTTAAAGAACCCATCCTCTGGGTTGATGTGGTTAACCCAGGCTATGATACCACGATTGATTTTGTTTTCCCACCAAATATTTTTCAACCAATTGAGGGAACATATAAGTTTCGATGTGTCAATTATTAAGTTTTGAGGCTAAACCTAATTGCTTTAGGAGATTAGGGTCAAACACATTTGATTAAGAATGACCACTTTACTATGGTCATTTGTGTAAGTCAAGTATGATTGACTTAGAGGATCCCGATTATTCGGGTTATTATTATGTGCCTAAGTTCTTAATTGAGTATTTCCAGGACTCTACAACCTTTGATCTTAAGAATCCTTCTTTTGAGGAAGTCCAGCCCATGAAAACATTTTATTTAGACCCTTTTTATAGAGCACGAGCCAGAACCACAACTAGATGTAGTTGTCTTAAACAAAACGATATATAAGGGTGTGTTGGATATCTTCTGAGTACATGGCATTTCCTCTTCTTGTGGTTAGCACTTTTTGATCGGGATGACCTGGATTATTCCATTTGTTGTTATATGATTCTTAGAGGTGACTAATCCTTTCTAATGTCTGGTTTGAAGACTTTAAACTTAGCACTTCTTTGGAGGTAACCCATGCTCTTGCAACACGATAATATCTTTCCTTACTCTTTTTCTTCCAGTGGTGGTGACAGTTTCTCATTGTTCATGCTTTTAATTTCATCTTTACAACTTTGAGGACAATGTTAGATTTAAGTTTGGGGGTATAGGAGAAACTTTTTAGTTGCAATAAATAAACTCCCGGAGACTAGAAATTTATGCTTATTAAGGTTGGAACTAACTAATATAAGTGGATGGGAACATCTTGGTTGTAGGAGTTGAGGAACCAATGCGATTAGATGGAAACATCTAAAGAGTCTATTCATAAAAACACGAGCTCGGGTGTTAGAAAAAGAAAACATGGTAGTTTCGCCATATCCCTCGTGATGGAAACATCGAAAGAATCTGATCACTTCTTTTATTTTTTTTTCTTTACCATTGCTAGGGTGAAATAAGAGTGGTAAAGACGGAAAATATATATATATATAATAATTAAAAAAATTGAGACCGGACCACTAGACCAACGAATAAATACAATAAAAAGTCGACCTTTGGTACCCTTGTATATGCAGTGAGTTGACCTAGAGTTGGATTATCGACCCTGGTCCCCTTGTATATGCCGAGTGTGTTGATATTAGTCCCGGACCGATGTATCTCGATCCATTAGGATAGGTTCACCTTAGTCAACATCATCTACGTTTTTCTCTAAATCCATCTTCTTAATCTTTCCATGTGATTGGTTGACTCCGGTTTATGATGTCCAGAAGCTATCTAAGTAGAGCTCACTGTCACTTTATATGAATTTTAGTATGCTTGAGTGCAAACTCGTGTACAACAATTGGAATTTCACATCAGGGTACTTCCTCCTATAGTCAATGATTGTAGGCCACCCAAGGAGATTCTTTAGTGCTTTCCAAGGTTCTACATAGATAGTTAGGGTCTGGAGTAAAGGTTTTGTCGGTACACCTCTGGTAAACCCTCAGGAGACGAACACTCACCCACTAGGGCCACCTAGGGGTTCAAATGATTTTATTTTTTAGAATAAATTTGCTCGAGGACTAGCAAATAATAAGTTTGGGGGTATTTGATAGACACATTTTTGTGTCTAAATTGTCCTCAATGTCTCTATTGTTGGAACTCGATTTTCTCACTAATATTGTGTTTTTATATATTTTTAGGAAATAAATATTGTTGGAAAATTCGGCTCGAAAAGTTGCTCGGAGCACCCTCGGAGGATGATTGATATATGGATCCCCACTTTTTCTATAGGGCACCCACGGCTATGTATAGCCCAAATTCATTCTTAGCACCCACTGGTTATTCGGCACCGGATGTTGGATAGGGGCACACCTTCTTCTTTCGTGAAGAACAAAAATGGCGGGAAAAATATATTTGAAAACTGAGGTTGCGGTTTGAATCTGGAGGAGCTGTGACGAGATTCCAATCACTCCCGATTAATCTAGTTAACTCATTCCCGGCTGTTACACTCTTTTGAGATTAGTAAATCCTTCAGACTCGAAAAACGTGGGTTGAATACGTGGATTTTCCACAACGGGGAGTACGCGTGCGGATGAGGAAAGTCTCGGGATTACAACGTGATTATATGTATGTGCCACTTGTGTTTGGATAGAGATTGATTGCTTGAGCGTGAAGGTTTTAAATAGAAATTTTTGTGCCACTGGTTGACGAGCGTAAGAAGAAAAAGAACAGAGGGAAGAAAATATTCAGGAAGATTTTCATTACGGCCGTTTAATGGGAGGTATTATTCTCCATTATTACATGAGATTTCGATGTTCTTTGGGTCATATATAGTGTCTTTGGGGACTTAGAAGAAGGCAGAGTTTGGGAGCGTTACGGGCTTAGAAAATCGAGTTGCGAGAGAATTACGATCTTAACGTGAAGGAAGAACACGAAGAACTTTAGGCGCACACACCAAAGTCGTTTTTCGCTACGAGAGGTAACGACTCACGGCCGTGGGTCATAATTCGAGGAAGTCTTAAAGCAGCATTTCATCTTTATCGTTCTTTGTAACGGTGTTTTGCAACAATTATAAAGCGTTGCAAACACCGATTTTCATCATTTTCTCCATTTCATCATTGTAAACACACCTTTTTGAGAAATAAATAAATCCTTTAGTGTGTTTTACCATGCGGAGCTATAACCCATGGGGACGACGGAGGAAGGCTTGTTTTGCACTTACTGTGGTAATTCCTAATTAATTCCTTTATGACTATTTGCCTATTATAATTGATATATGATTTTTCTTGATTATTTGTGAATTCGTTAGATGTCGCATACTTAGTCTTAGGTACTTTAGATACGTCATGCTTGTGAATTACACATATAATTCTTTATAAAATCTACCTTGCAAAAATTAGAGTCGATGTTTGTTATTTTATGAGCTTTAATTGTCAGGAATTAATAGATGAACCATGCAATGTGAGAATTGGTGGAATCCGAGGGTCCAGTAACTCTCTTCATCTTGTGACATAAATTGTATATATTATCTATTTGTATTATTTTTCTTTATTAAATCCTAAAATCGATTTCAACAAGTCCGAGTGAACGACAACTCTACTTACCACTATATAAAATTCAATCACCGCACCACCGTGCCAATGGCAAACCATGCCAGCCACGTCTCCGCGCCAAGGCATGCCGACCATGCCAGCCCGCACCACCGTGCCAATGGAAAACCATCTCATCCACGTCTGCGCAAGGCATACCTACCTACCATCGTGGCACGCCTACATTGCCAATGGCCAACCATGCCAGCCATCTCGCGCCAAGGCATGCAGGCCATACTGGGCAGCACCAGTGCCAATGGCAAACTATTCCCGCAACATCTCCTTGCCAAAGCTGTCACGGTCCTACCACGTGTCGTTGGCTTCCAAACGGAGGGTTGCGCGATCAATGACTACTTCCATCGAGGATGCGACGCGTACAAAAGGACATACCATCCATGCGCCATGACCTTTGTGCTCGCTATGCCACCTCGGTCCGCAACGTCCTCACGAATTCTTCGCGGGTTTTTCTTGTCGATCCTGTTTCACCTCTAGAGCAGGCTCAAAACTAAATATCAGCGTTCGGAGATAGGAAGTTCTTTACGAGGTCGAATGGAGGGCGGGCCGTCAAAATCCAAGTTTGTACGAGAATTCGGCGATTCTAGTAATGGGTGCTAATTAGGGTTTTGACATGCCAAACCCTAATTTAGATAAAGTCGTCGGAGCTACAAATGGAAGTAGCCACGATCAATGGATGCCCTTTCTCCACGAGATGCAAATCTCGGCCATCCAATTCGCCACCCAGCAGCGTGGCAACTTTTGCCCAATGCCAAAACTACACGGTTTATACGAAACCTAAATTTTGGTCGCGCCTAAAACATGCAGAGCATGCCAAAACCCGACCGGTCATGCCGCTGGCTGCAAACGAAGGGTTACCCAATAATCAGCGGTGTCATTCATCTCGAGATGCGAATCTCAGCCACACAAGTTCGCCACCTAACGCACGGGCAACTTGTGAAAGCCAAACATAACGGTTTGTACTAAACCCTTATTTTGGCCTCGCCCAACACATGCCAAGCCATGCACGACGCCGGCTGCCAAAGCGAAAAGTTACAACAATCACGGCTACCCTTCCTCTCAAGATGCAAAATCTCGGCCCAGTCGAGTCACCACCTAGCCGTAAGTCTCCCAAGCTCAACTTGCAAGCAACAACAACATGCTACGTTTTCCACTAAAACACTCGAGACATCAACACATGTCACAAACCGGGATGCTCATTAGGGTATTGGTTTGGCGGTTTACGGCGTGCGGCGTACACTACGCCCGTTACAAGAAAGTGTCCTTAAGAATGAGTCGGTTAGTAAATACAAGGAGTAATGGTGAAACGTTTCTTTCATTATAGAACATCAATTCCAGGGCGTTACTGTTACCTCCTTCCACTTTACTCCTCCGTTCCCATTTCTTACGAGACTAGAGTACGTTTTGTTACGACTTGTATAAATAGGTCTTACCTATTTCCACCAAACAACAAGTTTTGGGTAAGGAGCATACAACACTCGAAATCGATTTGCTACCTTTCCATCTGGTTAGCTTTAACTACGATACAAGTTAAACAACTACTCTTCCCGAATCCAACTATTCTCGTCTCAACACTCTCTTCGCTTCCCTCCCTAAAACCAACCCTTCTTATTCACTTTATGACTTAAGAAAGTCTAGAAGGACCATTTTCTTGGTTTAGGACGGATTTGTACTGATTGATATCTCGAATCTAAAGTACTCCATTGCAGTACATTGTTTAGGGTTTAGACTGTTTCTCACCCACTCACGCGAAATTACAAATCGTGACTTAGTTTCACCCTCAAACAATTGGCGACAAAGTGAGAGATTAATCACTCGGTTACAAATTCAACTCGCTTTCCATCATCCTACCCGGCGAATGGGTTTCGGGAGAATTGCATCTCAGATAGGGATTCTCGCCTTACCATGGATCGTCGTGAAAAAGTGTTTACACAGACAACAAAAAGAAGCGTGGGGACTTCGCTTTCAATAACGAGGGCGTCGCGTGAAAACTCGATTCACTCCACTGAAAATTCAGTTTTGGTGAAAGACCCTAAAACGAGTATGTTTGCCAAATGATATTTACATAACACATCGTTTAGATTTTTCACATTTTCCATGGGCCAGATACCGATCATCCAAAGTTTCTTATCTTTCCTTCACGTGCAACATTCACGGTTTCATAATTTTCTAGGATAATTTGCTACTTACACTGCATAAATTAAGACATTAACATACCAATTGATCAAAAGGCTATTATTCCAAAATAATCTAAAACTCTTATAAAAAACAATCATCTATCAGCTTCAAATAAAAAAAAATTAAGGAAAGGAGGTTCGAGAAAAAATAAAAACGCTCAAGAAAATCACTCGACAACGGCTCGTTCTTCTTGGAGAAAATGTATCTCACGCTTTGAAGAGCGCACAGCCGGACACAACTCACAGGACGAGCTTCCTAGATTTCTATCACTTGTTGGTGATCAAATCCGCGGAAGGACCATCAACCGTTTCGTTTCATCCTGCATCTTTGGATCTCGGAAAATCCCTTGTAGAACCAGGAGGCATTAAACTCAAAGTCTACGCACATATCCTGGTGAAACTTCCCCGAGCTTGAGATCACATCTCAGGAAACGGTGTGACCGGTCCCGTTGCACATATGATGAATTTAAGATAAAGCTTCTTCCGCTTGACTTGACCAACGCAAATCGGCTAGTGAGATTTTTGGTTGTGGCAATATGTCCGTAAATTTTTCCCATATCCGAGGGTATACAACTACGCACGCTTAGGCTGGTATCTTTGAAGCCTCCAATCAACACGTGGTCTTCATGGGGAGTCAAAAGCTGGAGGAGTAAAAATGGCGCCCCATGGCCCAGAATATGGTGGCGGATTCCGTACGATGCGCCAACGATTGCCGGAATACTTTCCACCATCGGGTCGCAATGTTATCAACCTCCATTCCAAACTACCGACAAAGCGTGGTTTCCACGGTTGGATCTTCATAAATGACGGGTCCCCACCTCGAGGCCATCTTCGAAGCTTGATTCCTCTCTGCGATATTGCGTTTTAGTTTTGTTTCCAAAAACAAAAAAGAAAAGGAGGAGAAAAATGCATAAACTTACCGAATCATTTGCGGGCTCGCTTGGGAGGAGACTCATCGTTACTTTCGAAGCGTTTTCATCATCTTCATCCGTAGCTCGGTCACTGTGGCTCGATTACCGGTTATCACACGACAAGGAGTGGCCCAGGGACTTCTCGCCGAGTCAGACGGCGTCGCGTAAAACTATAGCGGACATGCCTATGGATAGGGTTTGTACCATCAACATAGAGCAAACGAGAAAGAAGAAACTGGAAATATATACGTACCTGGAATATGTTCACATGCTTTATTGCTACCACTGCGCATGCACCAAGACATGGAAATAAAGCCAATAATAGGAGCAAACGGCTGCGTCCTTCCGGCGTCGGCATCTTGCATCTCTTCCGGCGCAAACGACACATGTCTTTCCAGCCTTGACGACATTGCCTTTCCGGCCACTGGCTTCTCTGCCGATTGCACCGACATCTCCGCGTCCCAAGCTGAGGCTAGACGTTGACGTCTCACCAAGCCAAGATGGCGCACGCCGAGCCAATGCTAGCGACTCCACTTATAAAACTAACACCCGGCGGCTCCATATCAAACCAACAACAACGGCTCGCGTCCCTGCCAACAGCGCATAGGCCATTCCTTAGCCCGGCCGTCGGCGCATCATCCCACTTTTCCATAGCCATCAGGATCCTTGTCTCATGGACCAAGTTGCGGTGCCAGCTGCGCGTCCCGGTAGCCAAAGTTGCGGCGCTGCGCCAACACTTAATGGCGAAACCAAATTTATGCCAAGCGCGAATGCAAGGATCGCAGATTCTTCATGCATCTTAACAAAGTGACGTTAATACGCCACCTGTTAACACTAGCGACGCAAAAAATGTTCCTTCAGGTGTTACACCTCCAGTCAACAGAGCCATGGACATTGCTGCCTTAACATTTCTTCAAACCTGACATCTCAACCTTCACCAGAAGCCGCTCAAAACCTTCACATTCTCTCGGGAAGCCGCTCCTTCGACATTCTCTCGATAAGCTTCTCAGGGATCTAAAGCCAAAGCTTTAGCGTTTTGCTCCATAAACTTCAACATCCTCTTCAAGCGAGATCCGCTTCAACGCCACTTCTTCCTGCCAAAAATCGTGTCGTAGCCACCACACTCCTCCTGTCAAGGATCGTGATCCTGACCAGACCAAGGATCGCGATTGTGGACACTTTTTGATCCATCTTGCTAAACCTCTTAGCCGTGGGCGATTTACTCGATTACGCATCAACCAATCTCTTTGCTTCCATGGACGCCGTGCAATTCCAGTAGACCTATTTTGTTGCTACGACAATGTAGTCTCTCCACGATCTGTTTGCTTCCAAACCATTTGCTCGTTTGTTGATACCATCCGAGCTTGACCATAGAAACAACAAGCTACAAAGGGTATCCGTACTTCTCCATATTTTAGTTTCACATGGAAGAAGTAATAGAGTCACCCGATCACGGATGCGAGATGGTGATATCTTTATCATGGTCAACACAAGACCATCTAGGATATAAACATGTAAACTACACATGAGGACTATCGGCATGGGACGCTTTCACTCCCCTCAACACGGTTATTTCGATATCAACATCATCCATCTGTCGAAGTTTTACGAGGCAAATTTCTCAACATGAAGCCGTACATGTGCATCGAAGACTCCAAGGGCACACCACAAAGATGCATTCACATGTTAGGCCATGCCATCGGATCTAACAGAAATATAACCGGGGACTACTCACCGCATCCCATTTCACACGATAGTCCAAGATTCGGAAGCTGGTTCGAAGGATATCTCTTGGAAGAAAGTCCTTGAATACTTGATAGCAGCACATCGGCAACATAATGTCTCCCAACTCATCACTTTCATCATGTGTCTTTGGAAGATTTCTACCATACAATCATCCACAGACATATCATCATCGAATCGGAAGGTCCGGACATTGAACAACCTAAAGTCAAGGATGGACCAACAAACGCAACTACGATCTCAAGATTAGCCCCGACATAATCGTTCACCGAGCATATATTTCATCCATCCATCCGATAATGCAATGGAGTTTGGTAAATTTTGGAATCCTTTGGATAGACAACTTGAAACAAAAACACGGATCTAGATGATCAACGAGAAAAGCGAGAAGAGGTCGATACCTCTTTTCACGCGGGCGGAGTGATCGGTCGTCGGTAAACACAAATATATTTACACTTTCTTACTACTCAAAATATATAATGAAGCAAGGAAAGAAAGGATCGTTCCCACGAGAGTACTAGGTTGTCAATATGTTTCGGTATCTTATAAGTAACACGGGGGATTTTTTGATTGTGTGAATAAAAAAATAAACAAAAAGCAAACAAAGCACGCAAATCAATGAGGTGAAAATATTGGATAAAGGTTTCATCTTCAATTGTAAACAAGTTTTTGAATGTATGAATAGAATTCGTATTTAATCTACGCTATCATCAAAAGCCTAGAATATCTTATTGCAAGAATACTCAAGTAAATTTCTTAAGTCATCAACACACACATTAGAGCTGCGTATGTGAAATCTACCTAAAGAATAACCTAACGCCTTGCGCTAATCAAGTTCAATTAGGACATTAAGTTTCGAAATAGGCTAATCAATGCAACTATCACACGTTGCGCATGACAATTGAGACAAAGGTCGAGTTTCTACATATGACTACAAGGATGTATCACTACAAACCATAATCATATCATGCTACTCGTATTCAAGGTTATCAACTCGATGATGAACCTAAAATAGCTATAGATATGGATGTGAGTTCAATCAATTCTAGACTTAACTAAACAAACATTCAATCATATTGCAATACATCAATCATGCAATTATTATAACCCGTGGAAAGTGAACAATGATTTTGAGAGAAAACTAATTCATAAAAATTCATAAATTGTTTTCAAAATCCAACTACATCTTTAACCAATAATAAAAACTTAGTTACTTGTGTTTTTGGAAATCATCATAGAAAGCAAAGAAGAACTATCATGTGAAACCCTAGAAAACAAGTAGAAGCCTCCCTAATGGAGATATTAATCCCCAAAAGAGAGGTCTCGGTTGTTTTATATTCTTCCCCGCCTTTTTCCGTCCCGGTTTAGCAACAGCCCAAAAGAGTCAAGCCCAAGTCCAAGTTCATCTGAATCGGGTCGGACGGTGAGTTGGATCGGCTCCAACGGAGTTAACTACTTTGAACAAAATGCGGAAGAGTTTTGTTTATTTCTCCAACATTCCATGCTGTTTCAAGCTTATCCTGCACACATATTGCAATTCACAAACATCTCATATTCAATCAATTGCCACAATATCGGCTCCTGTATATCATTCATCTTTCTGACTCGCAAGCAAACCTCGATTCAATCCTTCACACAAACATTCTGCTAATTTAGCATCTCTGCTAACCACCAATACGTTCCTTAATTGCATCCAAACCTGCATTTTCAATTGAAACCATCTACTAAATGGCATCGGCATCATTCTTAGCGCAATGCAATCCACCAGCACCCGGCCAACACGTGACTTAACCCATGACTATACATTTCTTCACCACCTCCACCAGTAATGCCATCCTAACATACATCTATTTGCAATTCGGACATTCATATGCTTTTCTGCGAATTGCGCATCAATTGCTACGACACCCGAACGACTTGAGCGCAACCTTCAACATCTTACCATCACTTGCACCTGTATCACCAGCTCAACATGGCAGAAGCATCAACATTATCGCCCAAATGCAGCATTGCGTCCGACTGCAGCTGCAATATAGCACCACAGTTTCATGCCTTCACACAACTCCGTCAGACTCGAGTTCAAGCCATAATCAAATCAGCCTAGCTCGATCAACACTCGACCATCATCTCTTTGCCCCATCCTCTCGGCTCTGTTTCCTCGCGAGTTTACCTCGGCCATAATCTTCCCGGCTCGAGCTCTTCCATTAATCCCAATCTCGACTTGCAATATTCAACTGTACCTGCAGCGTGACAACACCTACGGCTGCGGCTCCAACTTCAGTTGACTTCATTGCTTTATTATCTTTGCCACCACAATTTGCACTACTAATGCCTTCAATTCCATCTTAGAACTACCCATTCACTTGTAACTTCATCTCGAGTTCATGACTGCACAAACCCTTGACAACAACATCTCCCTCGGCTCTAACTCAGTTCACCAACACAATTCCTTGTCTGCAATCTCAACTTCATCTCTTGCATATCAGTCCCACTGAGATATCTCCTGCCATTCCTTGTGCATCATTCACATTTTGTAACTTCTCAACCAGCTAGCCCATTATTCAGTCAAAACCATTAACAGCCAAAGGTCTCAAACCCATCTTGATTTTCTTAATCATCCACACAAGTACTAGCTTTAGCACACCATGTAATGCCATTATCAGCACCATCTACAATACCAACAAACCCTTGAATATCTTCACTTCTTCATCGCCAACAGTACCTATGGAAGCAATCGATTCTCGAGAATCAACCCTGACAGACTCCTCAACACTTACAGCATCATTGCCAACATTATTCTAGCTCGGACCATCTCCCATTCTACAACAGCAGCAACCATGGCAACTTCATCTCAGATGCACACAACCCTTGATAATCATCCGCACCTGTTGTATACTTGAATCCATTAAAACCCATCTTCTTATTCTCTCGATCTGAAGCTTTAGGCAACCTTAATCAGATTTTTGGGAAGAACAGAAAGGGTTAATTTCGAATCCCTAATTCTATCATCCATCCAGCTTCGAATTCAATGACACTGCGTCATCTCTTCTCCCAAATCGGTAGATAAAACCTGAGTTGATCGGTTGATTTCTACACCATCTCATTTCACTGATTTTCAGACAATATTTGTTGTCGTATTTCTTCCTTCTCTGAATTCTTGAAGAGTAATAAGGAGAAGAGAAACATTTCTCTTGTTTTCAGGGTTTAGTAATGATGAGAATTACTAAAAGCGCCCACTGTTGGATATGAGCCACCTCGAATAATTTGGCTTGTCAGTTTCAGATAACTGACAGCCCTTTGCTTTATTGTTCAGCTGTCCTTTTCGCTCTAGATGAGTGATTTCTCCTTCTTTTGCTACGAATGACTCTGTTGCACCTAATAAACTCAAAACTAGACATAAGAGATGCGATTCCCAAGGAAAATAGCAAAGAAAGCATAAATACTAGATATAAAATCAGGTGCTTTACAACACCTATCAGATTCCCCCACACTTAGACTTTGCTAGTCCTCGAGCAAATCAAACAAAACAATTCAAAAAGATACATACAACTCCGTGTCGTCGAGGCTACAGTTACTCTTAGCATGAATAACAGGCCTTTAAACCCCTAGGCGTCCCTAGTGGACGAGTTATATTCTCGTGAGGGCTTACTAGAGATATACCCACAAAACCTATATTTCCAACTTTATAGTTCTCAGGAAATGATAGCATCCAACGCGCTAAGAAGACATAGAAATTCTGCACACTAGTCATAAGAAGTTAGACACATAAATGAACACAATCTCATCCTTAAAAGTTGAGAGGAAATAACCATCCCTTATCGAAAGAAATTCGGGTTCGGAGTGATCGAAAGTCTCGACTACGCCTCACAAGAAAGGTTTTATGAAGTTGCTCTCAATAATAAATAGCTTTTTATAAGTCACACATGTCCAGTAGGAGTGAAGAGAGAATCTGCGACACGTAGAATGG
The DNA here is from genome assembly GCA_023531295.1 of Papaver armeniacum. NCBI lineage: Eukaryota > Viridiplantae > Streptophyta > Magnoliopsida > Ranunculales > Papaveraceae > Papaver > Papaver armeniacum. The sequence continues at coordinate 7,565 of JAJJWW010018745.1, read as the reverse complement.
TAGCAAGGCAAAACCCTCTCGAATTGTTTTGAAAACCCACATCATTTATAATTTTAAAACCCATTTTTCGACAATCTCTACGAAAGGAAATCAACCACTTAACGAAGGTGGGAATATGCTTACTTACCTCGTTATCGTTAGGCGTGCAGCTAGCACCACTCTCACAAGATCCATAGAAACGTCTTCGGTCTTCAATCGGTGTCTTCATCTTCGTCTTCGGTTTTCAACTCTTGATGATAACTCTTGAACTTCATAGAATCTTGACAATATAATTTTCCCCTCTAAATCCTTGTTGCTTGAAACTTCATTATAGATATTCCTTCTTTCCATTGGCTTTATTGAAAGAATACAAAACCAAAAACGAACTATACAAACTCAAAATATGATACAATGAATTTTCTTGTCTCTTTTTTTTTTCTAATTTTCGTTTTTTTTTTTTTTTTTTGTGAGACAAAATAAAACAAATACAAAATTAAAAACAAAACAAAATAATAAAAACTAGTAACGAACCTAAAAATTTTCTCTTGCCCTTTTTTTTTCAAATATATTATTTATTTATTTTATTTAATTTTCTCTTTTTTTTTTGGAGACAAGAGAAATAAAAAACAAATAAAATAAAATACAAATAAGAGAAAAATATAAGTACAAAGGCCATGGTGTAAGTATTTTACCGCATGATTCTTCACAACTTGTATGTCTCGATATCATAAACTTCTCGAACTCTCATCTTGATAATATTCGCTCTTGTACACTAGTCTTCAACTTGTAAAAATTCTGCTCCTTATCTTGTTGCTTTACTTAAATATGAATTTTGCTCATTTCTGTATTGTTGCTCGTAAACCTTGAACGTCTTCAACTTTCCTTCGAATTTGTGATGCTCCTGTTGTTGATGATGATGGTGTTTCTATGGATCTGTTGGTGTAGAGACATAAGATGGATGGTGCTATCTGCCGAACAAGATTACAAGTGGTTATGTAAGTTAGCAATTCGATGTCACCATCATGGTTGATAAAAATAGCACTCAAGAGATCAAAGTAGTGCTTCTATTGGTGGGAGGTTGGACATGACTCACCATTCTGGAATTTACGTGCGGTGACACACACTCTAAAAGCACAAATTTAGACAGGTACAAAGAATTGAAGGTCGGTGCCTCACATGATGTAACATGGGTAGTCTCCACTATAGGGGATCACTACTCTAATACCGAATTCAGTCTGCACCTTATTTGCCACCGGCATGGTTAAATCCAACTTTAACTCTCATACAAGTAAGAAACCCGATCATGTTCTCTGTCATCTCTAAGTTCGATCACTCTTATGAGATTCTCGATGTAATCTAAGCGACATGTATCTTATGTGACTCTAAACTAACTACAAGTTGGAGTTTTTATTCACTATTTACACAAAAGTTGAAAAATTTGAAAAATTTACAACGCAAATACTTAACCACTCCCCCACACTTAAACTTTACATTGTCCTCAATGTAAATTGAATCGTCCAAAGAAATTCAAGGTGGGAAATTTTATAACAATATGCGACAAGAAAAAAATAAAAACAAGAAAAGAAAAATTAAAAGATAAGAGATACAAAACCTATGGGTTGCCTCCCATGTAGCGCTTGGTTTAAAGTCGTCAAACACTATATCCTTGCAAGATTCATTCCCCATATACCAACAATCCGAAAAGTTGGGGATCCTTCCATATAACCTGTTTTGCAAACACTAGCTTCACACAAATATTAATACAATAAAGCAAAAAGTGAAGCTATTAACCGATAAAAGCTTCCCCACACTTATTCTTGTCTACACTTGAAGTGTATAAAGAATATAAAAGTCGGGTACTTCCACGGTTTCTTGTTCCAAAACCTGCATAGTATGAGAATCAAGTATCTCTAATGGCGGAAAACGAGAAACAAAGTCATTCAATAATATTCTCGAAGCACATACATTCAAACCAATAAGAGTTAAAGGAGAAGGATTAATAGGCAAAGGGTTAGATAAACCTTGCACAATCTCTTGTATTACGGAATCCTCTTCATCCTTGAAAAACTCAAGTGAATTATTCACCTCTTGTATATCATGGTCCTCTCATTAGACCCATTGCAACCATTCTTCGTCTTTTCGCCCTCAACCAAAGTCTCGACATAAACATCATCATTACAATCCTTTGCAAGCTCAATTGGGTCTTCCACAATATTGGTCATAACGGTCTCATTCTCAACATACCCCTCTTCATTAGACTCAAACCTTGTTGCAAGAAAGTTTTGTAACATACTAGTTTCATCATTACTCATGTACCTTTTGAATAGGTGTTTGATCATTATAAAGATCAAGAGTTGAGTCAACTACACTAATGTCACCAAATATTTCCAAAGGTTGGTCCATTTCAACACAATCAACTTTACCGCAAAAAGACTCCATTGTACACTCCTGGGGATGCCACCATAAATTGGTTCAAACGATGTATTTTCATAATAATCATCATCACTATCATAGTCAACATAAGATTGGCTACCACTTCCCAAGTTGGTCCTTGTGAATTTTGCATGTCCTCTTTGTATTCTTCAATGCCTTGTCTTATAGTAGAAACACCTTTTTGAAGCTCTTGGAGTGATCCATCCAAATTTTGAAAATAGTGTTCCAATTGTTGGTAAAGCTATTCATTTAAAAAGTTGAATTACTTACTTGATTATTGCTAGGCCAATTATATTCCCTTTGAATGGGTGGATGATCATAACTACGATCAGAAATTGGGCAAACATACTATGAGCACATTCGGTCGATGAAATTGGTTCCAAGCTTGGTTGTCTACGAATTGACTCCATGCTGTCCATTTGCATTTCATCTACCAAATTAGAGGAAATATGAATAGGAATACAACTACAATATAACTTCTTTAATATAATACTCGATAATATAATATTCTCGCTAAAATGATAAAATTTCCCGGTCCCGACTCGGGCCCTTAGTGGTAAAATAATAAATTCGATAAAATCATAAAATAATACATTTTAAAAATTCCCCTTAAAGATTAACATGTCCCAAATAATATATAAAATAATAATGCTACTAAAAAAGTAAAAAATAATTTTCATACATATCAAATTTTTCTTAAAATACGATTGAATATTGGTTTGTTTTTCTTAGAAATTCAAATCAAGTTGTATTTAATCCTAATAGTTTGTAATGCACTTAAGGGGCCTAGAGTCGCATTGTTGTATTGCAATTAGAAGTGTTGTAGTGTGATTGATACTTGCAGAAGGATTATCCCTTTTATATTCACATAGATCTTTCCGTATTGCATTGTTAATTGGTTAGTGAGATACACCTTTGAGATGAGAATACATCTTGGTGATTTAGAATGTTGTACGTGACCTATCTATATGTTAAAACATTAATTAAATTATAAAGTAATAATTTATTATATTATCGATAATATAATATCTCTTTTAAATAATAATTTTCCTTTGGTCCCAAGTGTATTATTTTATAGAAGTTATACCGTAGTCTCCTCCTTATGGTTGCTCACTTACATACCCACCGTAAGAAGGTTGGAATGTATGAGAACAACTAAAAGGGTGCGTGGAATATTGACCATAACCAAAGGATTGGTTTTGATTGTATTCCCCATAAGGGTGATATTTTTCATGTTGTTGAGGTTGAAAGCCGTATTGATTGCTCAATATGCTCCGTCCATAGAAATTGGTACCTGAAACGAGATTCTCAAAACTCGGTTAAGAACCAATGAATAACAAAAAGTAAAACAAAACTAAAAACAAAAATAAGAAACCAAAACAAGTGACAACCGCTGCCTCCCAGCAACGAGACGCCAAAATTTGATCGCTGTCGTAGCGTCAAAAATAAATTTACACTTTCTTACTACTCAAAATATATAATGAAGCAAAGGGCAAGAAAGGATTGTTCCCAGAGGACTAGGTTGTCAATATGTTTCGGTATCTTATAAGTAACAGGGGATTTTACTTCCGATTGTGTGAATAAAAATAAACAAAAAGCAAACAAAGCACACAAATCAATGAGGTGAAAATATTGGATAAAGGTTTCATCTTCAATTGTAAAAACGAGGTTTTGAATGTATGAATAGAATTAAGTATTTAATCTCGCTATCATCAAAAGCCCTAGAATATCTTATTGCAAGAATATTCCGTAAATTTCTTAAGTCATCGACACACACATTAGAGCTTTGCGTATGTGAAATCTACCTAAAGAATAACCTAACGCCTTGCGCTAATCAAGTTCAATTCCTATGAGCATTAAGTTTCGTAAATAGGCTAATCAATGCAACTATCACACGTTGCGCATGACAATCGAGACAAAGGTCGACTTCTACATATGACTACAAGGATGTATCACTACAAACCCTAATCATATCATGCTACTCGTATTCAAGGTTATCGCTCGATGATGAACCCTAAAATAGCTATAGATATGGATGTGAGTTCAATCAATTCTAGACTTAACTAAACAAACATTCAATCATATTGGAATACATCAATCATGCAATTATTATAACCGTGGAAAGTGAACAATGATTTTGAGAAAAACTAATTCATAAAAATCCATAAATTGTTTTCAAAATCCAACTACATCTTTAACCAATAATAAAAACTTAGTTACTTGTTTTGGAAATCATCATAAAGCAAAGAAGAACTATCATGTGAAACCCTAGAAAACAAGTAGAAGCCTCCCTAATGGAGATATTAATCCCCCAAAGAGGTCTCGATTGTTTATATTTCTTCCCTCGCCTTTTCCGATCGGTTTAGCAACAACCCAAAAGAGTCAAGCCCGAGTCCAAGTTCATCGAATCGGGTGGACGAGTGAGTTGGATCACTGTTGAGTTAACTTGCACAACAAAATACTTGGAAGAGTTTGTTTATTTCTCCAACATTCCATGCCTGTTTAGAGGCTTATCCTACACATATTGCAATTCACGACCCATCTCTCAGATTCAATCAATTGCCACAACATCAGCTCCTGGTATATCATTCATGCCACAACTAAAGCAAACCTCGATCCAATCCTTCACACAAACATTCTGCTTCAATTTAGCATCTCTGCAACCACCAATCACGTTCCCCTTGAATTGCATCCACAACCCGCATTTTCAATTGAAACCATCTACTAAATGGCATCGGATCATTCTTAAGCTCAATGCAATCCACCAAGCCACCAGTAACACCGTGACTTAACATGACTACATTTCTTCACCACCTCCTGTAATGCCATCCTAACATACATCTATTTGCAATTCGGACATTCATATGCTTTGCAATTGCGCATCAATACACAACACCGAACGACTTGAACAACCTTCAACATCTTACCATCACTTGTACCAGATCACCCGACTTAACATGGCGAAGCATCAACATTATCGCCCAAATATAGCATTGCGTCCATTGCCAGCAATATAGCACCACGGTTCGTGCCTTCACAAAACTCCTCCGGACTCGAGTTCAAGCCATAATCAAATCAACGCCTAGATCGATCAACACTCGACCATCATCTCTTTGCCAAGATCACTCTCGACTCCGTTTCCTCGAGTTCACCTCATCTATAATCTTCCCGACTCGAGCTTCTTCCATTAATCCCAATCTCACGCAATATTGAACTAAGATTACTGGCAAAGAATAACACCTACAGCTGCAGCTCCAACTTCAGTTGACTTCATTGCTTTATTATCTTTGCCACCACAGCTGCACTACTAATGCCTTCAATTCCATCTCGTAACTACCCATTCACTTGTAACTCCATATCGAGTTCAAGATCGTACAAACCCTTGACAACATCTTCCTCGGCTCTAACTCGGTTCTGACACAATTCCTTGTCTCAATCTCAACTTCATCTCTTGCATATCGGTCCCACCTTTGAGATATCTCCCGCCATTCCTTGTGCATCATTCACATTCTGTAACTTCTCAACCAGCTAGCCCATTATTCGGTCAAAACCATTAATGCCCAAAGGTCTCAAACCCATTTTGATTTTCTTAATCATCCACACAAGTACTAGCTTTACTTTGTAATGCCATTACTTCGCACCATCTACAATACCACCAAACCCTTTAATATCTTCACTTCTTCATCCCAACAAGTACCTGGAAGCAATCGATTCTCGAGAATCAACCCCGACAGACTCTAAACACTATCGGCATCATTGCCAACATTATTCTAGCTCGGACCCATCTCCCATTCTACAACAAAGCAGAAACCATGGAAACTTCATCTCGATGCACACAAGCCTTGATAATCATCCGCACTTTTGTTGTATACTTGAATCCATTAAAACCCATCTTCTTATTCTCTCGATCGAAGCTTTGGAACTAACCTTAATCGAGATTTTGGGAAGAACGAAGGGTTAATTTCGAATCCTAATTCTCTCATCCATCCCGACAAGATTCAACGACAACTGACGTCATCTCTTTTCCCAAATCGGTAGATAAAACCCTCCTAGGTTAATCGGTTGATTTCACCATCTCATTTCACGTTTGGACAATATTTACGTATTTCTTCCTTCTCACAATTCTTGAAGAGTAATAAGGAAGAGAAACATTTCTCTTGTTTTCGGGGTTTAGTAATGATGAATTACTTTAAGCACCCATTTTGTGGATACTTAGCCACCTCGAATAATTTGGCTTGTCGGTTTCGGATTAACGCGGCCCCTTTTCTTTCTTGTTCAATTTGTCCTTTTCGCTCCTAGATGAGTGATTTCCTTCTTTTTCTAAGATGACTACCTTGCACTAATAAACTCAAAACTAGACATAAGAGATGCGATTCCCAAGAAAATAACCAAAAAAGCATAAATACTAGATATAAAATCAGGTGTTTTACAACACCTATCACGGAGTTTCTAAAGTTTGAATAGAATAAAGGTTCCCTTCTCTCTCCATGAAAGGGAATAGATTATTGGGCGCGACTATGCCACTCGGGCCCGCGCAACATCCTCACCCGATTTCTTTAGAGTTTTACGCCATGTTTTCGCCTCCTAAACGAACTCAAAACCTAAATATTCTCGCCGAAAGGAGATAGAAATTCTTTTCGATCGGAATGGAGGGTCAATCTGTCAAAATCCAAGTTCGTATGAGAATTGTACAACGATTTTAGTAAGGGGCGTTAATTAGGTTCAACATGCAAACCCTAATTTAACAAAGTTTCCATCATTCCATGGGCCCAAAGCCAGTCGTCATCCTTCCACGGGCGAAGCAATTTTTCCATCATCCCATGAGCATGAAGCCAATCGTCGTCCTTCCCACGAAATTGAAGCAAGTTGCCATCATTCAGGCCAAGCCAGCACTCAAACGGCGCCAGCACTCCAAGTTTATGATAGCGTCTCCTTTCCAATCGACCAATGATGGCTCCCTTCCAATCCGATCGATAGCGGCTCCATTCCAAGCCGTGCAATACTGTGACTCCAATTCAAGGTAACAAAGACAGACCAAACTGACATCTACATCTCGACCCGACAACATATCTACTATTTCACGGTTTATTTAGTAAAGAGCCATTAAATTCATCTGGCCCTTAGTACAAGGATCACGAATTCTCAAATACTCT
>JAJJWW010018743.1:0-25195 GCA_023531295.1 Papaver armeniacum | reverse complement strand
AGATTGTATCCTCTGATGGAGTTCATTACACATTTGTCAAGGATGCCATTATATTTTACCAAAAGCTAAGATTTGACAACTTGCTTTTGATTATTTTTTTTTCGCTTGATTAATCGATGGTTTTTAGGTTACACTCAATTTTCCCATTTGATCTGATAAGAATAAAAGAGTTCACCATGTTCACTTCATTTTGACCAGTGTGTTGGTGAAAAACTTTCTTGACGTTGATCCAGAGACTAGCTTGCACTGGCGGAACTAGACCTTTTGATTAATAACAAAATGCCCGGGCTTGAGCATTTTGTTATTAGCCCTGGCTTAAGACTAGAACTAAGACTAATATCTGTTGGAAATTTTGGGCTAAACGAGAGGATGAAACAATAAGAGAAATGTTGTACTTCCGGCTTCAAGGCTCGATTAAGATTCTTTTAGACAATTATTTCTACCCTCCCAATATCAATTGGCGATTACAACAGGTATGCGAAATATTGCCGTCAGGATACAATGAAGCCCTATAACAACGTAATTGGATTCAAGGTTTGTACCCCTTGAACCAACCAAGAACACACAAGAATAGGATTCTGATGATGCTTAGAAGAGAGAAAACAAAAAGTATTTGATGTTTTCATTGTATGAATGAAAACAAATCATCACTACTTATAGGGAACTCATGCCTATTGGAGATGCCTCTTCACTACCAAAAGACATCAATAGTGTCTAATTAGAATGGATATGTCTTTTGTAAACCATCACACCCTTTGGAGGTGCCTCTTCATCTCCAACTAACATCCATTGTGTTTATTCGTCACAGGACACTCCCCCGTTGTAGCGGAAAACCAGAAAACAAAAACCATTTATTTTCCATGTTATTGAAAATATCCAACAATCTCCCCCTATTTTCAAAAACCAAAAAATAAAGTAAAACTTACAAAACCGGAGTGGCTGCATCACTCAAATGACTGCCTGCGTACCCGAGTGGGATCAAGCCAACGTAGTTCAAGCAAAGCTAGGAAATAAGCATCATCGTTGAAAACAAAGACATAAATGATAGGTATCTTTTGGATTTGAACCTTCACTTAGTGCAAGAAATTCATAGCCTTATCGAGGTTCAGTGGTGAAACTAGTCTTGAACCAAGTACCCCATGTGATAAAACCGGAATCTCCACACATACTGATTTCAGAGATTGTGTGTTCTGTAGCTCAGCACGTTAATGGCCATGTGCTATATCCTGGATTCATGAGTCTGTCTTTAGAGAACGGTCTTCTTCTCTTAGGAAACGGCCTGATTTCCATACTCATATAGGTAAGTCTCTTAAGGTGTTTCTGCGATACACCTGTAGACAATAATAGACTTATTAAGGATTAATATCCATCCCTTTATTCTTACAGAGAACACTGGCTGACCAGAAATGAGAAGTTTTATACTTAGTGCACCATAATCACTTCCATAACTTGTTGGTACCACATTGAACCTTGTTTATCCTTTTCAAAACATAGGTTGGGTTTCTGCTATGGGTGATCAACCTTCCTTCACAGACCTTAGTCCCATTTCTGTATACTTCATTGAAAACATTTCCTTTGGGAGACTCTTCATGATAAGTCTGCCAAGTTTTTTTTTCTCTGTTTCAATGGTCAACTGCAATTACTCCCTTCTTGAGTAATGACTTACCGTTCAATGTCTAAGACTTGCATGTCTTGACTTTTCATTATAAGTATTTAAGAGACGTTATAGATCATAGCCTGATTCACAAATTAATCAAGACCGCTTGAGATGGCTTCTTCCAAAAATGGGATCTCTACAAGTTGGGTTCTAAGCCATTCCTCCTCATTAATTGCATCTACTCGTGCAATCAATTCTGAAAACATTATTAAAAATGTTCCTATTTCATTTTACAAAATAATTGTAACTTCTCTAGTGATCCTAATTAACATTTACCGTTAATTCATAAGGAGTCATTATAGACTTGCATACACTAGAGGCATAGAAAATTTGTAGGTAATTTACTTGCTATTTCAACAAGCACATTATTACAATGAGTAACTCCTCTACTCATGCCCAATCCTCTACAAATTTATACCCAATTACATAGACAATTTCTATTTAACATTTTACATTATATAATGCAAATATTCATAATTTATGCATCGGTAATATCGTAACACTTAATCATTGGATATTTGGTCGGCCGCCCAATTTTCCAATACGTTACATATTAGCCGGTATTCCACCCATTTCGATTGCCATCTAAGATATGCCAATTTCCAAAATTTTGGAACTTATAATTCTTACTGCAAGAACTATTCTCATGCCGTAAAATTGTTGCCTCAACAATTTTCCGCGAATTCCAAATGACAAGAAAAATTTACATGACACTATCATCTAAAATCTTTCCCTTCCATTTTATGGCATTTCCAGTAAAATTTTTATTTCAACCTACGGTCTGTTTATAAAAATGGGGATCGACGTAACATTTAAATTGTTATTTCAACCTTACGGTCTGTGCATAAAAATGGGGATCGACGTAACATTGTATCCTAAAGATACACACATTTCATGAGCAATGTCAATTGTCCTGAAACTCAACTGATAGTACAGCCACTTTACCATCAAGATCGCATGTACCGGTTATTGCCTACACTTCTGTAAAAACATGAACGCTATTATTGGGGCGTCACATTCCAATAGAGGGGCATCACCTAATAGGACAAAACGGGTCATCCATAAGTAATTTCAAAAACCCCTTATCTAAAATAATTTTATAATGACTAAACTATCCCTATTTAATTAGTGGTTAGATCAATTGATCTCTTTTATATTTTGTGACAAAACTAAATTAGATTAAGTGTTAATTTTGGTGGAAAAAGTAGATGAAATAGTATTTTTTAGGGAGATTTCTTTTCAAAATCCTAGATTTTGATTCAACCAAAGTGAAGAAATCAATGGTTGAAAATAATTAGGTATACCTTTAATTCAGCTCCAATGTCGTTTTTGTTGCTCAAAATTGGTGAAAATGCATAAAAAGATTGAATTTTTTAAATTTTCATGGTGATTTACGGTTGGGTTCTTCTTTCGTAGCCAACCGTAAAAACGATGTACGGTTAGCTGATAACAAGATCCTAACCGTAATTAGTTAAAATTAAAAAAAAAAATCCTAGTCATAACCAGTTATGGTTGGGTTTTGGTACCTCGAATTTAACCGTAGACAAATTACGGTTAAAACTTTTCTTCTCGCAATTCGAAATTTCTAACCGTAATTCGAAAATTTAGCTATTCCTTCGGCCTATCCTATGCTACATCATTCTAGTTCGCAGTCTTGAACACACGTGTTCCCAAGATATCTCTACTTCTTTATTTCTACATACGTGTTCACTTCTGAGAGAGCTTTGAGTCTTTGACAGAACATTATGTTTATATAATAGTATATATACTATTTGATAACTGTTACCTAGTGGGGAGATTTGATAAACATTGCATTCGAGTAGAAGTGTATCTTGCCACATGGGCAGATATAGGTGAACTTTGTAAATGTAAAGGACAAACACGTAATCAAATAAAAATAAAATCTAACCATCCTGAAATTACGGTTGTTATATGCTAAATCAGAACTAGCCGTAACTAATTTTTAAGATCTTAAAAATATTGCCATCCAGGAATATTTACGGTTAGATATTTCAAAGTTGAACCCAACCGTAATTATATGCGTTTTTTTTTCTTTTCTTTTTAAGGTTAAGAGTTATTAGTTTTCTAACCGTAACAACTTCAGAGAATAAAATTACGGCTAGAAAATCGAACATACCTAACCGTAACTGTTGGGTGTGGTTGAGAAATTTGAAATTGTGCAACGGTTTCATCCCCGTTTTCTTAATTGAGTTGTTGATTATCAATTTTCGTTGGGTCGTTATTGATCATCATCACTGCTGTTGATTAGGAAAATAGATGAAAGGAAAACTGATTTGATTTTGATTAGGTTCAAGAAGAAGAAGAGGAATAGATTTTTGAATTAGAATTAGGTTTTGATTTTAGTTTTTAGGTCTTATTTTATTTAAAGGGTATTTTAGAAATTTGGTATTGAGTCAAGAATACCCCATAACCAATTTTTTGATCACTAAGAATCCAAGTGAAGCCCCTCTATTGGAGTATGACGCCCCAATAATAGCCTTCAAAAACATAGTCCACCCACTTTTTTTTTTTTTTTTTTTTTTTTTTTAAAAGAAAAATCAACGAACCACACTTCCTAAAATGTGAAATCCCGATAATAGTGTAGATTGGACTAAACGGTTTAGTCATAGCCTTTAATACCAGGTGCAACATTCATTTTCTTAACATGCCAAAGCAAGTTAATAATTTCCAGCCAAATAAATGCCGTGAAGTCATTCATAAACTTCCGTTCAGAATTTTGTTGCTAGAAACGCAAAGGCCATCTTAGCATGGATAGATGCCAACACCATGTTCATCATAATATGATCAGAAAGTAAATTCAGTTACACTAACCGTATTTCTTGGCGCTAGATTTCCGAGACTTGAGAATTTTGAAAGACGCTGTTCATAATTACCACTCAAATTTATGAACCGTTTTCTTCTTGTAATTACCGTTTCATTCCTGTGTATGTCAGGGACGATTCACACTGGCACTCTCCACATTTTCCCTTTCATGTCCTTCTTTACCTTCTTCTTTAATTTTCGTTTTCTTTGTGTGTCGACCACTATTGACGGAATCATAAAATGTCATCGCACGATTGATCATCATCGACGCGGACCAGAAACACCGCATCAATTATTTCAACTCTTTATTAAGAGTTCTCTAATCATTTGATAAATACCTAATGTCGACATAGCTGGAAGTATTCACAATTGCACTCCACATTCGTTCCTTCTTGGTGGTTTTGATTTCTCTCTTATCGCAACAGACAAAATCGCGAAAAATAAAATCCCAGTCATCCCGTTCTAGCTCATGGAGAACCCCAATCTTGGAGACTGAATTTTGCCAAATATGCCCCCTTCCGCAACGAGATACAGTTTACGATAAGCATGACAAGAACCCAACCTTGTCGTATTTTTTGGACAGTAACATCTCCCAAATATATTCCACTGATGATGACACAGTAGAACCTTTTGTTGCACACATCAGAATGAACATGTTCTTAGATAACTCTAGGGTGTGAGTCGGTTTAAGTTTCACCTCCCACTGTTTGAAACTAATTGTCTAAAACTGTTGGAAATTTGGGCTAAAAGAGAGGATGAAACAATAAGAGAAATGTTGTACTTCCGGCTTCAAGGCTCGATTAAGATTCTTTTAGACAATTATTTCTACCCTCCCAATATCAATTGGCGATTACAACAGGTATGCGAAATATTGCCGTCGGGGATACAATGAAGCCCTATAACAACGTAATTGGATTCAAGGTTTGTACCCCTTGACCCAACCAAGAACACACAAGAATAGGATTCTGATGATGCTTAGAAGAGAGAAAACAGAAAGTATTTGATGTTTTCATTGTATGAATGAAAACAAATCATCACTACTTATAGGAAACTCATGCCTATTGGAGATGCCTCTTCACTACCAAAAGACATCAATAGTGTCTAATGAGAATGGATATGTCTTTTGTAAACCATCACACCCTTTGGAGGTGCCTCTTCATCTCCAACTAACATCCATTGTGTTTATTCGGCACAGGACACTCCCCGTTGTAGCGGCAAACCAGAAAACGAAAACCATTTATTTTCCATGTTATTGAAAATATCCAACAATATCTACACACAAACTACAGCTCAATACAAATTAGGCTATGAAAATATGGACTTGTGGAGGGATGGCTTCACCCGGGAGAAGCCTGGCTGTAGTTCCGCCCTTGCTAGCTTTTTTGTTTCGCCATGGTATATTAATTTGCCATAGCTTGTAATGAAATTTAACAAAACTTTGATAATTATGTAATCAATTTATCAAGGTTTTCTTCGATTAGCCCTAGTTCATTTCATGTGCCATATGGTATGGTGATAGATAAAAAAACTTACTCGGCAACTTATACAGTACTAGCTAACAGTGAGGTTGGGCCTCACAGTTTGATAAGGTTAATCCTTAGCCCTTAGGGTTTAGCAAGAGATGACCTGCCGCACTATATAGAAATTACTTGGGGATTTCATCTCTCATTCTCATTTAACAAAACCTAGCCGTCTACTCAACCTCTCACTCTTTCTTTAGATCTACTATTCGGTCTGTTATTGAATTTTTCTCTATGAGATAAATGAGATTGGTTTATCATGAGAATTATCACGTACAAACACAATAAAACCATTTTCATCATAATGACTTCTCCTCTCAAAAGCATCTTCATTACTTTCATGAAAACTCAAAATTTGTGTTCCTATTCATGTTAGTTTGAATCTTGGCTTGTTTTGGAAACCTTTATCATCGGCTTCAAGTCCCCAAGCAAATGGTATATCATAATTGTCTTGGCTATGGAGACTGGAGAGTAGTGTCTTGTAGAAAATCGGTGGCTTATCTTAGGTCAAGAAATTTTGTAAAAAAAAATTTGATCGCTGGAATGAAATTGATCTAATGTAATATGAATCAGTTTATGTAATATAAGAATCAGTGAGTTAGCATCTAGATTAATTTGAATGATTCATGTTATGTTATTCTTTCTAAATTAATCCGCATCTTTCCTCTGAATTAGAACACAAAGAAGAAAATATTCTTTTTTTTTTTTTTTTTTTTTTTTTTTGTTTAAAATTCATGAAATGGTAGAATGCAAACATGTGTGTAATTGATTCAGTTTCTTATGAGTCTTGTAGTGTTTAAGAAATTGGTATTGCACCGGAACAGAACCCATCTGAACTTGACTAATCCAATTCATTAGCATGTTTAAAAGAATTTGTGCTTCAACAAATTAGTTCTCTAAATGTTTTAAGCGACATGTAATGCACAGTCCGCTAAGCCTCTTGGAAAAAAATGCCATCTCATCGTAAACAAACTATTGCAATTTGAATTCTTTGGTAACAAAGACTGATCTGAAATTGTAATTGTAAACTTCTGTAAAACATTTGCTCTCTTCAGAATCAAACTTACAAAATCCTTCTCGAATTGGTTCCAGAAAAACCCGCGGAATTCAAATGACTTGAGGCGAAGCAACAAACACTAAGGAAATCCATCGACAAGGATAAGTGACTCCAGATTAATGAGATACTGAGAAAGTTAGAGTAGTATTCCAACAATCCAAAATGAAGGCAACTTTATCAGAAAAAAGTTTCAAGATATAAGTTAACCGTCTAGGGATTACTGGACTCGAGAGGCTTTTATAAGTTCACTAGATTCCCTAGAGCAGTGGATTTACTTTATAACTTCCTTTTGATTATTTTTTTCGCTAGAGCTCGTCAATGCGATCATCTATCACTTGGCTGTAGAACTCCTTAGCTGAAAGTTAAGTGGTTCTGTAGTAGCTATGCACATTTGCTGGAGAACGAATCGTGCAAATATCCAAGCTACATTTCTAGGAAAAATAAGAAACCAACCGACATTTTATTGGAAGTAGATTGCAAATTCTACGGGATGTATCAACATGGTTACATGTGTTTGCCAAAGTATGCACATGGCAATTATTGAAGCACATAAGCCAGATATTTTAGTTTGTTTTATATGGGATCTGATACCCCAGTAAACTTATACCCCATTAGCATCCATGAGAATAGCATGGCTAGTTTCCACACGCACATTAGTCGATTGATGTTTAGTTACACTCAAATTTTCCCAATGATCTGATAAAAATAAAAGAATTTCACCGGACTCATTTCATTTTGACCAGTGTGTTGGTAACATGCTTTCTTGAAATTAAGCCAGACTAGCTTCTTCTTTTTCCACTGGTATGTGTCATTACTTGACAGGACTTTGATAATTATGAGTTCACTTAAGACTTGGCGATCAATTTGCCGAGGTTTCTTCGGTTCCATTTGATAAAATTTTTTTACACAAAATTGGTTAAAAAGACCAAAATCAACAAATCCTGGGTGAAAATGACATCTAGATTTTGATACTATTTAAATGGACAAAAATACAAAAATATCCGGGATGTAAACAGTTTCATCCTGCCCATTTTCAAATACTTATTCTTTTTCAATTTACATTAGGATGCATCCAGTTTCATCCTTGCTATTTTTTAAGTTTAAGTCAGGATAAATCCAGTTTCATCCAAGCTATATTTTTTTTGTCCATTTCACCCATACTAATTTTTACTCGTCCATTTGAACCAGGTTTTAAAAATATTTGGACAAATGACCCATTTTCCGTTTTTTTTTAACTTGGCCAACTTATACAGTACTAGCTAACACTGTGGTTGGGCCTCACTGACCTTTTACTCTTAGGGTTTAGCAAGAGATGACCACCCACTATATATAGATTACTTGGGACTTCTTCTCATATTCTTATATCTAACAAATTAGCCGTCTTCTCCGCCTATCTTTTTAGATCTATACTAACTACATGTATTTTTAATTTCTTTCTGCAAAATCATGGTAACCTTGACGAGACGTTGGTTTATCATAAAGTCCATTACATACAATCACAATAAAATCATTTTTGTCATAATGATTTCTCCTCTCAAAACTATTTCATCACGGTGGAATGTCTCCATTTTTGGATTCCTTTCAAGAGGTGTGTAAAGAAATGATTTGACGGTGGCTAGAGATATTTGCCAGTCATACATTGTTCTGCGAAACTATCTCTTTATTTATTTTTATGAATTGCTGCAAGATGTAAAGAAATGATTTGATTGGTGGCTAGAGAAATTTTGTTGAAACTTTTGTGATCGGGGAGTGAACAGGTTTACATTTTATGTAACAGAAATTAGTTTATGTAAGAATTAATAGAATTGAATGGATCTGCATATTTTATCTTATTTTGCATTTTCTCTTGCTAAAAAAAAAGGGTCAAGAACATTTCAGAAGTTTCACCCAAATAGTAATAAGAAAAAAATTCAAGAACATTTTTTTGTAACATTTGTAGGGAAAATGTATCAACATGGTTACATGTTGTAGACACCCCAATTTCGCAAATGCCGCGAAATCGTATCCGAAACGGTCTTAGATATTAAGTAAGATAGATATTAAGTAAGATAGAGGCATCTAATCATGGTCATGAGGAAGAAACCAAAACGGGTGAAAGACCAAAAGTCTGTCCACTAGGTGTTAAACATGGGCTAAATAAACTAGTATAACCGTTTCCACGGTGGGAGGGCCGACCTAAGAAAAATCTAAGGATAGGGTTTGTCTGCGACAACTTTCGTCCCGTTTTGGAAAAAGTGATATTTTCTCCCAGTCTCAAAAAAAAAAAAAAACGCTACTTTCGCTCCCCAAGACAATGAAGGAAGTGATTTTTAAGTATAGGGGAATTTTCAATTTTACGCAATTACCCTTCATTTTGTGTTGTATTTATATAGTAATTTCTACGAGAAATGGAAATACGGAGGGGCTCTTTTGACATCATCGCATTGTCGATTGAAAAAGGTTGGGATAACAAATCCAATCTTTTTGTGTCAATTGATCACTTAAAATTTACAAAAAAAGTGGCAAGGTGGGACGTCCGACCGAAAAAGTTGACGCAAAACTAAATTTTGAACTCACAATTTAGTTCCGCCATAATGACGTGGAGTCGAACTTATAAATTTGTAAAGTGAAATTGTAAAGCTCGCCTAGTTTACTGTTTCATTGCACAACACCACTTCTCAACCAATCCAGCAGCTCGCCTAGTTTACTGTTTCATTGCACAACACCATTTCTCAACCAATTCCATCACCAGTCTGTAACCCCATTCTGCAGCTCCAGTCCCTTCTAGCCATGTAATCTTTACTGCAACACAGACCAACTAATAACAGTTTTCAACTTCAGCAACACCCCATACCTTCACTTGTTCCCTTCTTCCTCGAATCTCAATATCCAAACATAGACAAGAAAATTGAATGCTAACTCTTCCCTCCTCTTGAAATCCATGGTTAAAGTTGCTACCTCCAGTTACGGTTGGAAGGTGAAAATAAAATGGATGAATTGTGGTCTAATGAAGTTGATAACGCCACCTTTATGTCAAGTCTCTCTTTCTTCACCTTTGTATCCTGATTCATTGTAATTCAATGTCAGAGGCAACTAAATATAAGAAGGTGCAACAGTTAAAAGTAGAGAATGTTCAACTCAATTTATCATCCCTGATGGCACACCCGCAAATGGGTAACACCTACTAAAAAATTGCAACCCTCCTCAAGCATCTAGTTGTAGAAAATAAAAAGCATTTGTAATTGTAAACAACTATAGTAGAGAGCTTACCACGCCTGCCTCAGGGTTTTCAAGATTGACATTTGGATGGACCCAACCCGTCCGTATTGCCTACATATAAATTCGATTTCAGTTCAACAAGTAAAAGAAACTTAGAAGAAGAGCGCATACAAAATTCTAGCAAAGGAGAAAACCTGAACTTATGATCTTAACAATGGTTGTCCGCATAGGGTATTCCATGGAGAACAAAAACTATGGGTATTGAATCATTACAGCTTTGAATAAAAAACACGCAGGTGACTGATAAACTTACAAAACCATCAACTTTGATACAGCTTTGTGTAAAGGCTTACAATGTGAAACCTCACTTGAGAAGTCAAGCTTTCTTAAATTCTGAGATTTACAATTTTTGTTTGGTGTTAACTGAACTTGTTAAATTTTCCTCCCACTGGTAAGGTCTAGTAACAGCAAGTCTTAATTGAAGCAAAAATGGGACTTTAATTGAAAACAGACCAAAGACATAAATTAGAACTTCTAGACTTACGAAGCCAGTTACAATTCTATGCATTCATACCAGCTCAACATAAAAGAGCTTAGAAATCCCTCAAACTTTAAGTTCATTCAGAAAACATTGTATCTTTTAAAGCATGTTAATAAGTTCACCATGACAATGCAGAGATTGCACATTCTAATAGTCTGAAATATTGGTAAGTCACTACTAGGTGTCAATTTCATCTAGATCCATAATTCATAAAGTTCGAAGTGGACCCAAACTCCATCCATGAGTTGAAAATCACCAGCTAACCATAGAGAACATACATTTCATTTAACCTAGCTCACAAGTCGCAATGTACATACAAAAAAATATTTAGTCCCCCATAGACTATGATTGCTAGCCCTCGTAGGTGACTACAGTAACAGAAGTAAAAAATCAGCTGGGTACCTGTTGTTCAATTGTGGCCATTGCGCAGAAAACAACAGAGAATATATATTTCATTTATTGTATCATAATAAAGAAACCTTTTCAACTATGTTCTAAACTAGCTCATAAGTTGAAATGTACACTTGCACAACTTGATACTAAGAAATATTTAATCCCCCATAGATTAAGATTGCTAAGGTTTGGGCCTTGTAGGTACAGCGCAGAAAGTAAAGCATCAGCTAGCAACAATTGTTTTATAGTGGCTATTGCGCAGGAAACTTTCATGTGACTTCTTTCCATTAGCTATGAACTATACATGTACGTACCGACTGTTTAAAGACATCATAGACTACCTTATATCTAAAGATAAATGGATTTACCAGCACCAGTGCAACAGCTTCCACAGCACCAGCTGCTCCTAATAGGTGACCGATCATGGACTTGGTGGAATTCACTCTTAACTGCAATAGTGCAATATGCATATACTCCTAAAAAAGAGAAAACCAAAAGCAAAAGACATGAAAATGTAGTTTTAGTGCAGCAAGGTTACATCAGGATTTTGGCCAAAACAACAGATGATAGATTGGTACTCCTTCAAGTCACCAGCTTGTGTTGATGTTGCATGAGCGTTCACAACAAACATAGACTCAATGGAAGAATCAAAAATCATTTTATATAAGAGTGCAGAGAGGAGGAGTTCGGATGCAAACTGCCAAACCAAATGATATAAGTGGACCAAAGTGCATTCATATAGCTCTGCTCAGTATGAAATATGTAGCAACACATAGACAGAGCTAGAATCTCATCAAGATATATTAGTCGGAGTTTTGAAGCTACTCTGGATATGCACTGCTCTAGGATATTATTCACCCTACTTAGGTTTAGGTGAAATAATACACTTTTAGCCTCTGCTTGGTACCCAGAGAAGATTTGAATGATGCAAATGACATAAGATGCCTTGATATTGCTGGGAATGAAGTTAATTTTAGTTTCCAATTTTGATTTTGGATATTAAGAAAGCAGAATAAGAGCTATGCTCTTTTGTAGTTTCAGTAGTTCTGAAGATTTTCACAACCCTTATTGCCTTTCACTATAAAGGCTCAGCGCGAAATAAAATCGAATATAGCATGCTCCCTACATAACTACATCATTTTATCTGCGCGGTGCCAATTTTTCACCAGATACGAAGTGCACTATAACAATTACGCTTTCTGTTGGCAGTTCATTTTAAAGTTTGATCATCAAACACAGGATCAGAAAGTGGACAAACTGCAATAATACATTTTTAACTGTGAAGTAGCTCTAAGTGAAGACTTACTCCATTGCTATATACACATAAGAATCATCCTCGAATGCATTATGAAATTGAACCACGAGCTATAAGAGTTTGCAATATCTTGACCTCTAGTTTAACATCATCAACTGCAGTAGGGAATAACATCTGTCCAAAAAAAGAAGAACTCTGTCAAAATTTTATCAAAGTAAAGAAAGATCCATCCCAATTTGTCTAGCAAAACCCCAGTTAGCAGCATCAAAATCACAATTGAAATCCCAAATCGTATTATAGAAGATTGAAATCGTATTATAGGGAATTTGCTGTATTATAAATTATAGGGAATTTGCTGTATTATAAATTATAGGGAATTTGCTGTACTATAAAAGATTGAAATTGAGAAATTTCCCAGTTTTGCTGTATTATAAAACAAAATTTTCAGTTAGGGCGTGGAATTCACCCATTTTTGAAGTAGTTCTTACCAATATCAATCAGTCAAAACCCTTGAAATTCATCTCAATCACCAACTCGAATCCTTCCTGTAAACCCTAGTTGTTTCAAACAGCAACAGAACCATCCTGATTTGCAGCTTCAATTTGCTTCTCTAAAGAATAAAGTATGCCCTTAAAGTATCTCAATTGTTCAGGGGTTTTGATTTCTGAGTAAAATTTAGTCTAGGGGTTTTGATTTGTATCTATAAATTGTTCAAAGTTTATGTGAATTAATGAATCTATCTTCTCTGTTCGAAAACGGAGGTAATCGGAGATAATTTTATTGGAGAATAGATTGGGGTTTAGATCGTCGGTCGGGAAGGAATATCGTGTTCATCTTCTGGGAAGAAGAAGAAAGAAAGAAAGAGCGAGAAAAAAAACTAAAATTTGAAGGGGATCGGATTCGACCCTCTAACCTCAACCCCGGCTTTTACTAAACTACCCCTCCATAATTAAGACATTTCCAACCGCCGTGTCCTTTTTCTATCCACTAGATTTACGCGACTACCCTTCATTTTGTGTTGTATTTACACTAGTTTTATTGAGAAATGGAAATATGAAAGGTCTCTTTAGTCCTTTCATTGTTGATTGAAAAAAATTTGGGACACCAAATCCAATCTTTTTGTGTCAATTGATGACTTACAATTTACAAAAAAGTGGCCATATAAAGGTCCTCCCTCGCTTCGCTCGGTCGGCCCAACTAGTTCCCACTAGTCATGGACGTACGCACAATGAGCCAAAATTGATAAACTAGTTGCCTCCTGAAGTCCAAGTAAGTTGGACGTCCACCAAAAGTGATGATCCACTAAATCCGTAGTCCAAAGTCCGTCCCAACAAGTGAGCAAGATTGTCGACACTTTAGCTTAGTCTTGTTCGCAAGTCATTCCATTTTAATAAGATCTTGGATTAAATGATATTTTGGCTATTTTAGTTAAGGAGATTAAAATGATTTTTGAGGATATTTATTAATTGGAAATAATAATGATTTAAATGGTTAGAGAATTTAGGTTTTTAATATGAGTCATCGGATTGGATCGTTTAATCCTAAGGTCGTAGTTAAGGGAGTAAGACTATAAATATCCATTCTTTGGTAAAAATCTAGGAGGCCGATAGAAACCTAGAAGGAGAACACATCCAGAAAGAAATATAATTTGGGAGAGAAGGTTATAGCGAAAACAATTGGTGTTCCGATACTACTTGCGGCATTATTGGATTCTTCATTAATCTAAGTGACATTCAAAAAGCTTACAGCGAATACAAAGTTGGTTTTGCCTAGGTGGATTAAGCGTGATCTTCTGCATCTAGTATTTTTGGTGTTATATTTTATAAATTTATTATCATATATTTGTTATTGCAAGTTAGAACGTTAGAACCCTAAAATCCCAATTATAAAGTAGAGGCCGATCTTCGGATTGGACGGGTTAGGTGCCTCACACCTTCCTAGCCCGTATTTTGATTCCCGGACTTAAAATTGGACCATTGTTTCTTTGGGGTCCCGACTCCCCAAGTTGGGTGGCGGCTTCGATAATAATTATTCCCATATTAATAATATTTCCACGTGATTTCCATTTTAGATATTTAAGAGATCTTAACCTATTTCGACGGTATCTACAGTGGCGACTTCACTGGGGATTTTGAGAATCTAACTTGAAACGTAATTGGGAATTTAGGGTTCTAATGTACACTACTCGGTATTTGCACACACACACGTGCACGCACCCATTTGCACATTGCATTCCATTTCGCATCGTCAGACGTCCAATTATTAGGAAAACAAGTGTCTAGTAAGCTGAACCCGTGCCCTGGGCATTATGGGAGTTACCAGCTAAACCACCACAAGCCTTAGCCCAGTACCAAAGAAGACTAGTCTGACTACGTCTGAGGTATATTCTGCTAAGGTATCCCAAGCCTACCCAAGAGTTAGTGAAACCTGCATGCACGTGCATTAATTGTAAATTGCATTCATTGTTGCACAAAATCCAAGACATAAGCACCTTTGTGTTACCATATATTCTTTTGTTTCCTTGAAAGTTGGAACACGAGCATCAAATCTGAAATGAATATCGATACTGGAGCATTGTCTTGGTTGCGCGAAAAATTCCAACAGATGTTGGATACCAAGTTCTCAGAATATGAAGACACGATGGAGGCCGAGATCAAGAAGTTGACTCTCGGGGCCATTGCTGAGTCCACAGGAAAACATGTCGGGGATGATATGGGAAATGACAAAAATAATCATAATGAAGAGGTTAAAAAGAATGAGACTACAACACGAGAAAGACAATTAGCCCAGAGGCTCAAAAATATCGAAAGGACCTTGCAGAAAATGGGTGAGGATACAATAGATATACATGAGTTATATCCTTATCCCGATATTCGTTTACCTCCTAGATTTAAATTTCCGGATATGGATAGATATGATGGAATTGGGTTCCCAAAAACCCATATTCGTATGTATGTTGCGTACTTGAAGCCACTGGGTATTAATGATGGGTTGTTAGTCCAATTGTTCCAAAGGAGTTTGACTGGAACGTCCTTGAAGTGGTTGATGAAGACAGACCCAAGTCTAGTTTCGACATGGAAGGATATTGTCGATATGTTTGTGAGACGGTTTATGTTGGTCCCTGAAATTTAGTTTACTCGGAAACACTTAGAGGCGGTCAAACAAGAAGCCAATGAGGCATTTACAGAATTCTTTCCACGTTGGAGGACCAAGGCATTAGAGCTCGATGAGATATTAACCAAAGAAGAGATGGTAGATATTATAATGAACTGTTTGAACCATGAATATTGGAACCGCATGATATCATCTTATTATCCAACATTACACTCTTGATGGAAGGCGGGTTCACAGATTGAAAATGCATTGGACACTAGAAGAATGACAAGGTTGACCAACCCAAGGACTTTAATGGGAATAATAGTGTTTCACCCATTGGTATAATAGTGTTTGATCTCCTGTAATAGAATTGTTTAAAGGGATTGTAATTGTATGATTGGTTTTATTACACATGAAAAAACCGAAAACTAGAACTCAAAGAAGAAAAAGCCATGAACTATAATACCATCAAGACTTGCTTCCTTTTGATTTATGTGTTGGTGACAGGATCTTGATATTAGTATTTGGTATTGCACTAGATATGAGTTCAGTTAAGACTTGGCGGTGACATTCTTTCGAGGTTTGCATCAAGTTCAAATAGTATTTTTTAATCATTCTACTGAGAAAAGACTATGTATGTATTGATGACAACATCGCAAATACATAGAAAATGGACCAAAAGTCATTCTGTTTCATTCGTTTAATGGATGTTACACTCGAATATTTTCAGTGATTTGACAAGAAGAAATGAGTTCACCGTATTCGCTTCGCTTCGACTTGTGTATTGGTGACCGTCTCTCTTGACATTCAACCCGACTAGCTTGTTTATTTTTGTACTGGTATTTGACATAACTTGTAATAAAATTTAACAAGACTTATTCATTTAAGACTTCGTAATTAATTTGGGGAGGTTTCCTCAGTTATAGTGCATTTTTCATATGCCATTTCTCAGAACATCTCCAACAGAAGGTGTAAAAAATCCTAAGACCTCATAGAGTAAATATAAGACCTCATATCTAAAAAATATAAGACCTTTTATTTATTTCAAGAAAGTGTTACCTTTCATATGCCATTTTTTATTTAGTCCTTTTATTTATGGGGTCTACACATAGAGTAAATATAAGACCTCATATCTAAAAAATCATCTCCAACGGTGAGAATTTTAACTCTTAGAATTAAAAGAAAATTTGTTAAAAACATGACGTGGAGGTACAACCGGAGGTGTAGATAACACTTTCTTGAACACCTTCATAATTAGTAATTGGTCCCTCCTAATTTGTAGGACCCTAGTGTTGGAGATGGATTTGTGCCAAATGGGGTATAAAATCCTACGTGTCACTAAAAATAAATAGATCCACCCTCTCTTGGATATACTCTTATGCTGGTGTTTATGGGTAAAAATCGTTTCCGCCGATTTTGGTAAATTTGGTAGGTGAGTGAGAAACTGGTTTAAACCCTAAACAAATGTGCTGCACGTGAGCACTTTATAGATTCGAGAGATCAATCTGTACAAGTCCGGCCTAAACCAAGAAATGGCCGTTCTAGACTTGCTTCAGTCACAAAGTGGAGGAGAAAGGTTGATTTGGGGAGGAAGCAAAGAAAGGTGTTGAGACCGAGAATAGTGCAGGAGAGTAGTGTCTCGACTTGTATCGAGAAAGTGAAAGCTTAGGAAGCTTGCAAGAGATGAAAGCTTTTTGGAGAGCTTGCAAAGTCGCATTTTCTAAGAGTGTTGTATTTTTCTCCTGACCGAGACTTGTTATCTGGTGGAAATAGGTAAGACCTTTTGTTGGGTGCGGTTATGTGTCAGGGAGATAATTTCGTCTTTCTCTGTGTGCAGATATCTTGTTACTAAGTTGTTACGAACAAATCCGACAAGATGTTACCTGAACAAAATTTCGCCTCATAGAAGGACGTTCATAGTTCCATACCAAACACGGATGATGAATTCTTTGCTAAACCCCTCGCCCCTGCTCGGAAGAATCACCCAAGTTTCGTGCCAATTTTGTTAACCGGTGGTGAAGATGAAAAGAAAACACGTTCAGTTCGCCCAGAGAACACCATACGGTTCTGTCTTCATAAAGGGGTATATTCTTCTTCCAACATTGATTTCAGGATGTGCCAAAGCCCATTGCGTTCTTTTGATGGATGGGTTGAGTTCATGGTGAGTAAGGAGCACATAAATACCAACTTGACTCGAGCGCAGATTATTGATCTTTATCGAGCTTCAGTAAATCTCCAGATTAGGAAGGATATCTCGGGCTTGGTTGCTTTCATCTCCAGATGGTGTTCGGACACCCATACGATCATATGTAGATGGGGTGAAATAACTTTTTCCTTGGAGAGTGTGGCTCTCTTGCTGAATCTTCCGGTAACCGAAATCTTAATATCCAGTTGTTTGAAGGTGAGGAAAAGATGCGGGGTGACCTTGCCGCTAAGTTGGGAGATTTCGCTCGAAAAGACTCCACTGCGAAGTCGAAGGATTCCGTCCGGAAAGAGGATGAAAGGTGCTTTTACAGCTGGTGGATATCTCAATGGTTTCCGGACGAGATGCAACCTAAAAATGAGAAAGCGTGATCTTCATGTTGCAGCATTTTTGGCTCTCTGGTTGTCTAGAGACACTTTCAATGATGGTTCTGGCAAGAAGGAAATAAGACCAGAGTTTCTAGTGATTGCTGTGAAGTTGGCAAAAGGTGAAGTTCTTCCCATTGGCAAGCTATTCCTTGGTTCCCTGTATGTGCATTTGGATCACCTAGTTGCGAACATGCGAGTTTCGAATGGTTTCATGAAAGTGGATTCATATGTGCACGTTGCTTTTATGCAAGCCTGGTTATGGGAGCACTTTGAGAAGTATGCTCCGAAACCGTTGCCTTCGATTCCCGCGAGTTGGGGCGGCTCTCGATTCTTCGATGGGTGAACAGGCGTCCAAGAGTTGGCATGAGCTTGGTTAGTCTTCTCGATAAGTCGCATGAAATCAGTTTTCGCCCATGGGAGACGGTCCATAGGTCGGTGACTCAATTGACACCTTTGCTTCGTTCCGATCATGTCTTTATCTTCGACGGCAATTGAAAGTGTTGGTGAAAACTTGTTTATTCAAAGCTGCATGTCCGGCTATATGCCGTCTTTCTTCATGGGGTCTTCCGAATAGTCAAGCACAATATTGACCGTGCGCTCGTAACATGGGTTTCGATCAAGGGGTGCCTCTTGCTTACCAGCTGGTGGTTCCTAAGGATTCATTGCATGCCGCCCTCAATGTCAGTGCCCTTGATCCGGGTATCCGCCTTCCCTTATTTCAAACGGGAAGAGTAACTTCGACGACTTTCGACTATAATGAGTTCTGGTACGATGAGTTCATTATGATCCAAGATTTTGTAAATAACGTGGTGGAGAGTGTTCGTTGTAAACCTTCCCCAGCAGTTTTGAAGAAGTATCCAATGTTGAGAGATCCCAAGCGAAAGTTGCACAGCAACTCGGAAAGTCCCAGAGCAAAGGAACAGAGAACGAAGAATCGTGCCATGCGGGTTCCGGCGGTTTCAAAAGATCCTCCCGCAGCTCTCGTGTCATTCAGTTCTTCCTATAATCAGGTATGTGTCGCCTCCTTGTTGGTTTGTCACAAAACACGTGAATTTCTGCTGAAAACATGTGCCTTGTTTCTTCTAGGGCTTCGGTAGTGTTAATGCTTTCGCTGCCCTTACACGTTGCGAGGAGACGGCAATTTCTTCAAAGAATTCCGGCGGCACTGAGCCTTCTCATAGCGGTGACGAGTCAGAGAAAGAAGAAAGTTCGAAAAGCGAGATTGATTCCTATGGCAGCACTGGTTCTTTTTCTGGAAGTGGTTCGGTGAGTTTCGCGCTTCTTTTTCTTTCTTCTTTAGTTTCTTCTTTTTAAAAATGTCTAACTCAAGTTCACAGGAGGAATCCGGTTCGGAGGACGATTCTGGGGTAGAGCCACACGAAAACTTGCCTTTGGTGACCACCGCCGGTGACTTGGAGATGGGAGTTAGCCAATTGCCGGGCACAGATGTGGTTCAAACGGTGGATGATTCTCTGATGGTTGCTATCGTAGACATGGAAAAAGACCCTTTGCGAGTCGTGAGGCAAGTTGCAGGCGCCATTTTCGATCCCCCGTACTTGGTTCCTTATCCAGGTCATGTGTTGGTTAGCGGTTTCAGCGTGCTGGCTAAGTATGAGGCGTTGTACACCAGAATCTGGGAGAAGTATGGACATATGGCCCAACCAAGAAGGTCACTAGTCGATTTGCGCTGGTTAAGCGTGTGGAAGAGGCTTTATCTTCCATCGAGGACATGCGTGAGGTGACTGGCCACACCGTTTCTGAAGACGTTATTGCCGAATGGGAGCACCATCGCGACGTGTGTGTAGAAAAGGATTTTAACGCTTCGTGGTTTTTCGAAGGCCTTGCTGAGATCTAGAAGTCGAAAGATGCAGCAATCGAAAGCCTTTCTGCAGAGGAGATTGCATGACAGGAGGTAGAACTCGAAAAGCTTTCCAAGATGTTAACTATGAAGAGAGCGGCTCTTGAAGATGCAAAGTTGACTTTCTCCAAGAAGAGCAGACCTTTGTTGGATGATTTTCCTTGAATGTTTCTCTGTTAAACTTTCATTTAGGTTCTTCTTCTTTTCTTTTTTTTTTTGAAAAACATACTGGATGTCCGGTTCAAAGTTCGACCTGGTTTTGATAGAGGCACTGGTAGCTTTTGAGGATATTAGATTATTTCGGGATGAATGGTTTTGATAATATAACTCTGATTATGTTTTGTGAAAGAAATATTGCTTTTATGAAAGTGTGTGCTAGCAATAGGCACAAGACGCAGTAGTATGACGGTTTTATTAAGAACCTAAAAACATATCGTATATCTTTCCCAGTCTAAATATACTCACTTCATAGGTTTTTGCGAACACGCCCCTCTCCATGTAAAAGGCGGCTTTGCTGGTAGCATCGCCAAGAAGTCCCCAATCCGGTAGCATCTTCGTTGAGTCCCCGGTTTTTGTGTAGTTTTTATAACTAGTAACCGGTTGTCGCGGTTGAGTCGGATTGATTCGCAAGTCCCCAATCGCTGGTAGCATCTTCAGCGAGTCCCCAGTTTTCTGGTGTAGTTTTTACAACTAGTAACCAGGTTGTCTGGCAGTTGAGTCGGATTGAGTCGCCTTCCCATACCATCTTGACATCTAGGTCGAAGAACGAGATCGACAGTCTGACATTGTAGCCGATAGATCAATCCTCCCGCTGTGGTCGCCAATTGTTTATGGGTAAAAATCGTTTCCGCCGATTTTGCTAAATTCGAGGGTGACCGAGAAACCGGTTTAAACCCTAAACAAATGTGTCTTTGTACGTAAGCACTTTATAGATTCGAGAGATCAATCTGTACAAGTCCGGCCTAAACCAAGAAATGGCCGTTTCAGACTTGCTTCGGTCACAAAGTGGAGGAGAAGGGTTGATTTGGGGAGGGAATAAAAGAAAGGTGTTGAGACCAGAATAATTCTGGGAGAGTAGTGTCTCGACTTGTATCAGAAAGTAAAATCTTAGGAAGCTTGCAAGAGATGAAAGCTTTTTGGAGAGCTTGCAAAGTCGCATTTTCTGAGAGTGTTGTATTTTTCTCCTGACCGAGACTTGTTGTCTGGTGGAAATAGGTAAGACCTATTTATACAAGTCGAGATTGAAACATACCCTGGCCTCATGAAGGAAGAGAGTAAAGGGTGAAATAATGGGAAGAGGTGGTGACCGCAAGGTGTTTATGGTTGAAAACGTTTTCCCCATTATTTCCTCATTTATTTGACCACTTTATTCCTATTCACGCTTTCATAATGTGAGCGTAGTGTACGCTGCAAGTTGTGACCGCCAAACCAAGACCCTGAAAAGCATCCCCCAGTTTGTGTTGATGTCTCGAGTGTTGGTTGCACCTTGAGTGCAACTGGCGCTGCTAGGAGCGCGTGTGGCATGTGCCAATGGCATGTGCGGAATGCCTTTGGTGCGGGTTGCACCTCGAGCGCAAGTGGCAATGCCAGAGCTGCTAGTGGCGTGTGTGGCATGTGCGGAATGCCTTGGTGGTAGGTTGTTCGGTTAGATTAAGTGGCAATGCCAGAGCTGCTAGTGGCGTGTGTGGCAGCTGCCAATGGCGTGTGCGGAATGCCTTGGTGGTAGGTTGCACAGTTTGCAAGTTAGGCTACCAGCGTGCGTGTTTGGCATGCGTCAATGGCACGAATGGCCATTAGGGCTATGTCCTGGTAAGAAAAGCTACCAGCGATGCGTGTTGGCATGTGCCAATGGCATGCGTGGCCAATTTGGGGCACGGCCTGGTAGGAAAAGCTACCAGTGATGCGTGTTGGCATGTTCCAATGGCATGCGTAGCCAATTTGGGTCGCGTCCTGGTAGGAAAAGCTACCAGCGAGCGTGTTGGCATGTGCCAATGGCATGCGCGGCCAATTTGGGTCGCGTCCTGGTAGGAAAAGCTACCAGCGAGCGTGTTGGCATGTGCCAATGGCATGCGTGGCCAATTTGGGTCGTGTCCTGGTAGGAAAAGCTACTAGCGAGCGTGTTGGCATGTGCCACTGGCATGCGTGGCCAATTTGGGTCGCGTCCTGGTAGGAAAAGCTACCAGCGAGCGTGTTGGCATGTGCTAATGGCATTCGTGGCCAATTTGGGTCGCGTCCTGGTAGGAAAAGCTACCACCGAGCGTGTTGGCATGTGCCAATGGCATGGGTGGCCAATTTGGGTCGCGTCCTGGTGGGAAAATATACCAGCGAGCGTGTTGGCATGTGCCAATGGCATGCGTGGCCAATTTCGGTCGTGTCCTGGTAGGAAAAGCTACCAGCGAGCGTGTTGTTGATAGACACATTTTTGTGTCTAATTTGTCTCGGTTCTTTATATTGATAGTGCTCATTTTTGTACTTATTATGGTGTTTTATGTGTGTGTAGGTATTTTTGGCCAATAAATATTTTTGGAAAAATCGGCTCGAAAAGTTGCGCCCGAGGACACCTACTATTCGGACCCTCGCTACGGATAAGGGGTACCCAAATTACTAAGGGGCACCCCTGTGGCATCACCAAAGGAAGCTGCTAAAGGCACCCCTACTCCGGATAGGGGCGCCTCATCTTCAACATTCAAAAATCAAAATTGGCGGAAAAAATGGCAGCAGCGAAGCAGATTTTGTGTGGGATTTCTCGGCGAGTTTAGAGCGATTCAATTGCCGTAACTTGTCAATGGGACCCGATATAGCCTAACAGGGATGGTATGTGTGATTGTATCGACTGAGTTGGGCCGGATAAGCCTAAGAGGAAGTCACAAAAGCGGATAAAACAGGAACTATTATCGGAATTTTCTTGGTTCTAAACACTAGTATTTACGTACGATAAGGGAAGAATGGTTACCGCTCGATTCCATAATATCCTTTGAGTGATTCTGGTACGTTAGATGTAACTCGAAGACGCGTACATAGGAAGAAAAGGGAAATCCCGTAACCTTGCCGCCGAAGAAAAAAGAGATATTCTCGAGATTTAATCGAGTTATAATAGACTGGGGCTATAAATAGGTTTCTCGAGAGGTCTAGCGGAGTTACGAACACTTTGGGGAGGTTTAGAAGAGAACGAGAAGCAAGAATCACGAGTTGAACAATTTCTTCCTCGTCGTCGCAATGTGGAGGAAGAACACGAAGAACAAAATACCTTCAAGGACAGTCGTTTTCTGGGGTCGTAGATTCAACGACAATTCAACAAAGGCATAAGTCCTGTCTCGTAACGGTCCATTGTAACAGCTTCTTTGTAACGCCATTACAGCGTTGCAAACAGTCTGTTTTATTGTTTTTCATCCTTTTAATCAACTTTTGAGCTATGAACCGATATTTTGAGCAAGTGATTAATATGAGGAGCTAAACCCCTAAGCCGAGGCGACGGAGGAAGCCAATTTTCCATGATGTGTGTGGTAATTTCTATTTTAATTAATTTTTGCAATCTCTTTTAAGATTATTTGCCTTGATTGAAAATTGATTTAATGATTTTTCCTAAGCAATTGTGATTTCTCTTGATAGACTATGCTTAGACCTAGGTTTTTGATATTCTATGCTTTCGAAATACAACCATTATTCTAAAAACCTACCTTTGCAAAATATTAGAATCACTTTAAACGTAAAGAGTTGCACGAATATTGATTAGATTAAATCACATAAAAATTGGAGTTTGGTGGAATCCACGGTCTCGGTGCTTCTTAAAATCTTGATAACAACCTTCTTTGAGTTTTCTAGTTTTATTTGAATCTAAAAATCCTTCACAAGTCCGAGAGGAACGACATCTTCTTACCACTTTACTACAACTTTCAAAACGATCATCAATTTTTATGCCGTAGACGCGGACTTGTTTTTAGGGTTTTAGATTTGTTTTTCTTTTCTTTTTTCTTTTTTTCTTTTTTTTTTTTTTGTTCTTTTTAACGTTTTTGGGTATTTATCTTTTGTTTACAGTTACGACTGGATCATAAAGAAAATTGAGCCAAGGAGTCTGGGTGATTTCGTAAAGACTTGGAGCGAAAGATTAAAGCGAAAAAGAACAGAAAGAAGACGATTTTATTTTAGATATTTTGTTTTTTTTTTTTTTTTTAGGGTTTGTTTATTTTAAAAAAAAAAAAATTGTATTAGGGTTTATTATTTTTGTAATTTTTTTTTCTTTTGGACTTTGGATATTTTTTTATTTTTACCCTACGGAAGGGTACTTTTAAATATAAACCTGTTTTGCGAGAGAAGGAGGACAATTACGATATTGTCT
Source organism: Papaver armeniacum (assembly GCA_023531295.1). Classification (NCBI taxonomy): domain Eukaryota; kingdom Viridiplantae; phylum Streptophyta; class Magnoliopsida; order Ranunculales; family Papaveraceae; genus Papaver; species Papaver armeniacum. The sequence continues at coordinate 890 of JAJJWW010018743.1, read as the reverse complement.
CGCACCTTGGGTCCGTACACCGACATAAGAGCCGGTGGCCTGAGTCGACTAAGCCGATTCATCCCCCGTCCTGAACGGGAGGTAAGATTCTGAACACTCGCGAATTCCTGTCGGTAAAGTTCTTGGATCCTTCGTTTGCATATATGTTGAGGACTTGAATACGGTTGCTTTAATTTTCTAGTAAAGGGCAAGGCCTCGGCCATACAAGATAAGGGTTGATTTCATCACCGTTCTCTTCTTGCCCGCCTTAGGAACACGTAACCTCACGCGAACCTAAGCCTTAAAATTTTGACTAGAACAAGACCGATAGGTAACGAGCTTAATAGGAAAGTTATTCGAAAAATATTGGTTACTCTTTTTAAGCACACTTCAAGTTCATAAAGGTTTTTGTGAGTTGAATGCGTGATCGCGCCGCATTGTAATTCCGGTGAGGCCTTGGGTATCAAAGCTCCACCGAGCTTCCTCGCCTCTATTCAACTTACTTTGACTCGGATTGATTCCATAGGGTTTTGCTTAAATTGTAACGAATTCCCTTTCGAAGGATTAGAAGCTGGTCTAGAAACAATCTAAGTGGAGCTATCATGCTTTTTGTTTGCTAGATATCTCTAGGTTTCTTTGGTTGAGTTGGCCTTGATTTGTGTTTGCATAGAATCCCCTTCCTTATTCTTTTGCATGCCTGAACGTAAAAGAGACGCCCTAGGTAGATTTGTTAAAGAGAAACCTAGTAGTTCTAAGCGTCTCGATTACCTCAATTTAGAAAGTCCGATTTTTGAAGAGTCCGTTTTTTGAACCCTCGCTTTAAGGAGACAATCCCTAATATTCCGATAGTGCCGAGAAATGGCAACTTTGAAAGCTTTGTTGAACCCGACTAGGACTACTCGTCCCTCGTA
>JAJJWW010018742.1:0-40101 GCA_023531295.1 Papaver armeniacum | reverse complement strand
ACAAAGCAAGTCATTTAACTCGTATCTATGACTAGCTTTGTCCGTCGAAGAAAGGGTCGCTGTTTGAGCGTCTTTTTCAACTATGACGTGTCACTGGGGTTCGTTGAAAATCTTATATAAACGACCAATTTTAACAGTCAAATCTTTTTGACTGTCTTCGATCAGTCATAGATATAAATCTTAATATAAAAAAATAGATTCGATTGGGTATCAGCCCGAAATGAATCTCGACTAAATACAAATCAAACAGAAATGAAACTCAAATGAAAACTAAATTCAAATGAAACTCAAATTCAAACAAAAATCGGATGACAGTAAAATTAAAGCTGGTAATGGAGAGTAAAAATGAGAAAACAACTATTTATTATAAAATCTAACAAGTTACAACTTCAACACTAAGATATTAATGTTCAACATCAATTCTCTAGCCAATTTAGCAACAAAATTTGTGCTCCAGTTTGGCACATAAACTCTACAAAATATTAAAACCTAGCTAATCTGAACACACCCAACTTCAGGAGAAGGAATCCCTGCACAAATAAAAAAAGGTACTTTCTTAACAAATAAAGCAAATAAGTCGAAGTAACCTGATTTAGTTAATGCAGTAGAACAACTTGAAACTAACCTGATTTAGTTAGCACTCTATGACTAACAAGTTCACAAGAAGACATGAACAGAAACACATAATGTAATCCATCTAACTGACAGGTTCCAAGAACGTAGATCTATTCATATTAACTAACAAGTTTACATGCGATGTTTTTCTAATGAACAAACTAGAAACTAACGTATTTGTTAGGCAGTTGAATATTGTACCTGATTTATACAGAATCAAAATTGTCAATGAGAAAAATTTTAAGGGCAAGATGCATATAGAGAAATTTTGAACAAAATACTTGATTTCCATATAGAGAAATTTAGAACATTAGTTTTATTCGCATAAAGTTAAAAATACTCTCTCGCAAAATGCTTAAAGCAGGAAAAAAAATAGCTTTAAGGATGTACCCGGTCTTTGCTAGGAATGATATCTTGAATGAAGTAGCCCTTCCACCTCTCCGATCCTTGCGTGATGGACCATCAAAAGTCTTCTGTTTTGCTGAAACACATGACTGAGTAAATATAAGATACAAATCCATAACTCTTGAAATTAATTTCAATAAATCACAATAAAGCCAACTAGACTAACCAGTCATTGCGTGGATAGTGGTCATGCGACCCTCAAAAATGCCTAATCTATCATTTGATGACTTACACTCATGACTCCATCTCTTATATGTAATATGGAAGGAAGAAAAATGGTTACTTCCCAGCCTAACATGCATAACGATTCTGAGAGTCCAATGACTGGATTTTGGTATGATTTATGCACTCGAGCAAGGTCCTGGTTGTGAGACATAACCAAATATTCACACAACCCGAGATTTCATAATAAATCCCAAAGATACAAAGAGGCATAGAAATGTTCAAGCTCCTTTCCAAGAAAAAATGAAAAATCTCATTGTCAAATGTAGATAACAACCACATAACTGAGATTCAGAATTGATAAATTTTATCTAACATATTGTAATGTAAGTCTCATTTCACCCATTGCATTTGCTTTACAACAACCACCAAGATGTGAGAAGAGTGGTAAACTGTTACCTGGGTTGTTTTCAGCACAGTTAGTCCTTCAACTTCAGAAGTTAACATTACAACACCATACTTCTTCACTATTTCTTCTGATGTATGTTTCGCGCACCCAAGTTTAAATACTGAAACCTGAACTATACCCTTAAAACTTAATACGATTTAAAATGAGACTTTGAGAAATTTATAACAACTAAAATGATCACAAGAAACGAGGCTCAGATAGGTTCTTGTGATTTACCTGAATCAGAGCGGTGCTGGTCCATTATCTATGTTTCTCAATCCCAACCTCTTATCAATGACATACCTAGAAAGGCAAGTTACATTCAGAAACAAAACTATGCAATAGCCAGAATAAAGAAAACTTGAAATTACTCTGCAATATTTCTTAGAACTAACTAAAGATGACAAGAACTCATGGGATAGTAATCCATACCCATCAAGTGCCAGCAGCCTTTGTTGGAGCAATTAGCTTTCCTCAGTGCATCAACTGCATGATGAGTACAAGTCATAGGTGAGCCTGTGAACCCAATCATAATGCACAATTATGAGAGATATGAGTACCAAAAATAGTTAGCAACAAAACTATCTCCATGAATATCTATTGTGAAAGTTTCACTAGAATATTTGTTTGCCTTCCACCAATATAGAGCAACCTGAGTTACCTAAATTAACAGCATCAGATTTCCCGATATCATTTTGAGATGTCCAGGGGGGGAATGCAAGATCACACCTTTCATTCCAAGGTTTTGCATTCTCGTAATGACTAACTTTCTTGATGATGAACTGATCTAAAGTTCAAAACGAATACAGGGAACATGACACTGTAAGAGTACCAGAACATGAGAAAAGTGGAGAGCGACCTATAGGTATGCAAGCTAATTCAGAACACTGACCCATCTGATGGGTTTCAGTAGGTGACGTCGGGCTTTTACTTTACAGTCATTAGAGTAAGACTTCAAATACAAGTACCAATCTTCGAAATTTCAGAAACAAATACCAATTTTTCAAAAACAATAGCGCACATAATGTAGTGACTAAAATTTGAAATGGTTTTCTTTTCTGCGAAGCAACTAAATAGTAACCTATTTCAAAATTTAATCATACAGCTCATGAGCGATACAGATGAAAAATACCCATTTGATAACATTCTTCAAACATCATATAACACCAACTAACTAAAATTTCAGATCATTCATTTATAGAACCTAGGAATCTACAGGAGAGAATACACATTTGTTATAAAGCTTGCAAACAAAAATATCCATTTGAGATCTAACTAGCTTAGCAACAGCAACGTTAAATCACATTTGACAACATACAAGGAAAGATCATTAAATCAATATATGTAACACCATTACCTTAAATTTATCAAAAAAAAAAAAAAACACCATTACCTTAATACCTCCACCCTGATTTCATCTAGAGACACTCCTTTTCTTACTGCAAACACACAAAGACAAAAAATTAGTGGCTGCACAAAGAGAAACCCTTGATAGAGGCACTGAGAGAAACTAAACATTGAGTACTTTTCATTAATCATTCAATGTATTGACTACACAATTTATAAACGAATTACACTTGGATTCAAAATCATATTGATTCATATAGGTTCAAATTCTGAATGCACACCAATACAAATCATAATAAGTTCAAGGTTTCTCAAAGTGTCTTAAAGAAAAGTGCAACCCAGCAAAATGATAAACTGTCTGGTGTTGAACTAACCCCACACACTTGATACACCTGCAGTAAAATGAACTAACCGGCCAACACTTCATAATTGTGCACCTGAAGCAAAAAAGGTTACAAAAAAATGGATTCAGTTGGCATTTAAGTTGCAGAAAAATAAAATTCTAAGTTCTAGATGTATGGAAGGGTCAAAAGACTACAAGTCCAACATGGAACAACAATCACCAAAGATTAAAAATACCCCACAAGTCGACAAAATTCAGAAAATTTAGAACTAAAATATCTCTGGAATACACAAGTCGCGAGAGCTTCAGCCACACCACCTCTACACAGAACATCTCTGCATAGAAGGATCCACTGCTTACACCCTGTAAATACCTTGATCACATAAGGAACTTCCACAATAAATATCCAGTACTGCACAAACATATAAGTCTTGTAAAATAAACAAACTCACTTCAGTATTCCATTCCAGAAAAATAAACTCACATATAATGCAACAAAAATCACTTATCTAACTAGAAAAATAAATCGATATAATGGCAAAACTTGGTAGTTATGGTATCAGCATACTCATGGAATTATAATCACAAATGAAACCCATTTAAGACTTCACTAAGATCCATATTCCATCATCTAATATCAAGGCAATGTAATAAACATAAGTCACTTTTCGTCATGCTGCATAAACCCCTCTCGTTATTCAACTCTCTGTAGAATTTGACTTACCTGAGTTTCATTTTGTAGTGTAGAATGGTATCACATTGGACATCGTTAAAAAGAAGAAGAAGACAATGTACCCTTGAAACATTAACAAAGGGTACAACAATTAAATCATGAGGTTAGGCTTAATATCAGACTTTTGAATACTAGTTTAACGAACTGGGATTCAAATCTTTGAAAAAACTAAGGGGAAGCCAAATTCCACATTTATGGTGGCAAGGCTACTGACATACAACAACAAAAAAATATCTATATTACACTGCCTCCACATTTCCAGCTCATACAGATAGCATATTAAACATCTTAAGCAATAAAATTATAAGCACATCATTTCAGATACGCAATATTTATGGTATACAATGAAAACCAGCTAAAACTTGAACTACAAAGATGACAAATCCACACAAAATTAACCTTCGGAAGCAAATTTTTTCCACTGATTAAACCATGTAGCAGAACCTTGCGAGCTAGCAGAGCCAAACCCTGCAACGCCAAACCTCCATTAGCAACACAATTCAAATTTTTCTGAACCCTATTAACAAATACTTCATATATAGAAAATAAAATTCAAATTTATTTCTCTCTTACCATGGATTTAGGTGGCAAGTTGGAAGTGAGTTTAGCACAAACAACATCATTGTAACTATGAGGCTGGATAATGTTTCCCCAAATGCATCAATGATAAATTTGTCTTCATCTTTGCCTTGTAAATGTAAGCCATCATCTACCAGCATATATACCGTTATACTTCTTCCTTTGTGTTCTTATTCAATCTGAACAATTGATGTGTTTGGATTTTGGTTGAACGTTGACCTACAATCACCCAACAATAATAACCCAAATAAACCAACAAATTGATGGGTCGGAGAACATGAAACCATTTAGCATAATTAATTTGAGCATACAATATTCTGCTAGCCACATTTGTTAATATCTCTACAAATATGTGCAAGTACAACCATGAAAGGAATCACTGGAAAACTTTATATCAAGAGAGTACAGACCAATTTAAGGAATGGTACAGAGTACAGACCTCAGTTGGCAGGAAAGCTACATAATGACAATCAACCCAGAACAGAGTTCGTCATTTGATGATGTCTATTGGGGAATCACATTTTGACGATGTTCCAACATTCACTTTCTCAAATAGAAGCTCCGGCAAATTAAATACCCTTATAAAATCAGTTTAGAGAGCAAACATCATCCATTATACAAACCTGCATGCCTCCATCTTCACCAACATGAATCACCGGGATCTACAGAGGAAGCAAAATGCTCTGCAAATTCAGACAAAGACTGCAAAATAACGCAAGCAGTAGCATCTGAAGAAATGGTTTAAATGTTACAACAGAAGCACACTTTAGTATCTTAACAACTAACCTTTCAAATTGGAAGTCAAAATCTGCAGGAGTGTAAAATCAAAGTAACGAACAAGAGTTTTAAATCAATCTAACTCAATATTTGAAATCCTAGAATCTAAATCTTCTCAGATTGAAGACCGAGAAGTAAAAGCTGAAAACCCTAACAAAAACATTGAAAGCTAGATCTGAATAGGTCGAAGAAATCAAAGAACATCTCAAATTTCTCGAACCCTAAAACGAAAAAATTCAACAGTAATCATTATTTATTTGAAGTAGTTTGAGATTTCGACAAAACCCCTAAAGATGAAAACAAAAAAACATGGATTCAATCAAAAATAAATTGAAGTTAAATTGTGAAGAAGCACTGACGTAAATCTATTACAATGAGTTTGAAATCTACTTGAGAGAAGAATCAAGAGAAAGGATTCCCATGGTGCTAGATTTTTAGGTGAGAGATGGAGACGGAGAGCCGAGGTGAGAGGGAGATGAAAGATAACGAGGGGATATTTGCTTCTGGTAGGGAAGTGATAAAAACAAGAGAGGACCATAGAAAATGTGGGGCCAGAAAATATATTAATAGAAAAACCGCGATCGTCCGTAGCAGAATGGAATGGTAAAATTGTAAATATAACTAGTTATTGAACGACCGTTTTTAACGCTTTCTGTGTTTTTTTTTATATCACAGACGGTCTTCATCGGTAAAAGGTCAAACTACAGTCAACGAGGGTCACGGATATGGGTCATTTAAACCCCTTTCTCCACTAGTGACCCCCACACCGTTTCTGAGTCAGCTAACTGAAATTAGATGGAAAAGTAACTAGGAGAAGTATCGATAATTAATTTTTTCTAGGGAACGTAATGCAAATTGGCGACCTTTAGAGGGGTGGAAACACAAAATACCCCTATGATGTTAGTTTCGTTTATTTGGGTTAAAACAGACTCCCGATTTACTTAATTGATTAATATGCTGGAAGCTGCACCGAAATCTCAAACGGCACTTTCTTAACAAATCATTTGCTCGTTCTTTGGAAATTAGATTTTTTTTTTTTTTTACCGCTACTACTCATTTTCGGCCATAGTCCCTCCCCCACCAATTCTCACATACAAAACCAGTATTTGATTCTTCTTCCTTCTTCTCTGTATTTCTACATAAATGGCGCAAACTTATTAACACCTGTTCACGCAACCAATAACCATAACCCCCTCCCTGATTATACCCTCTTTTCCCCTTTCTTGTTTCTTCCTCTTTCTCCTTTACTTTTAGTTTTGTTTTGTTTCCAGAAAATAATTGATGAATCCAAAGTTCAGATTTTGAGCTATATTTTTGGGTTATTCTAATGTATTTCCGGATTGGGTTTTTTTCTTCATATTGAGCTGAAATGATCTAGATTTTGATTAATATTCCCAAATTTGGAGATTTCTAGAAATCAGTTTTGAAGTTAACTCTGTTTTTAGGGTTATCTTAGTGATTAAATGCTAGTTTTGTTTATCAAAATTATTATAAATATTTGGGATCTTGAAAAGGGTTTGTAGGAGTAGTGATTAATACTCACCATTACCAGGTTGTTTCAAATGGATGCAAAATTCATATCAATGTGTCTAGGGAATTTAGTTTAGTCGGAATTCATTGAATATGGCGGGGACGTTTGTTCCCAATACGACAAATGCAAAATAATTTTATTAGTCGTTTTAGTTCATTATTAGTATTTTTTTTATTTCTTTATTAAAAAGCCACCGTATCATTATTGTTTCTTATATTTTCAAATATATGACAAGTTAAATTTTAAAGAAAATTCAAACACCAGTTAAACAAACGACCTATAATAAAATGGGGCAATGTGGATACCAAATATTAGCGGATTTTAGGTTGCACATATTTCCACTCAGATAAAATAAAAGTTTCAAAAACATAATTATGTTGTATTCCTTTTTGTTTTTTTGTACTTTTATATAAGAGGAGTTCTCACAAGATCTCCAAATTCTGGAGTGAAGACTCGTACTGACCTCAAATATGAGAGTTAGGTTGGCCAACTGAGCCGATCCCTATTCCACTTTCGTTATCCAAGTGAAAATTATGGGACTTATGTCTAGTATGTGACCTCAAGTATAAAAGTTAGCTGGCCAACTGAGATAATCCTTGTTCCACTTTCGCTAGCCAAGTAAAAGTTGTGAGACTTATGTCTAGTCTGTGACCTCAAACCAAGTAAAAGTTGTGAGACTCAGGGCAATTCCTATGACAATGGATAATTTTTTTTTTTTTTGTTGAGCCACGTGGATGAACCAAGGTTTGAAAAACGGGTCACGACTCAGGTCACGGGTATTAGGCGTGACCGTTATAACACGTTTTGACAGGTGTGAGCACATTTTGGGCAAAAAACTCGTTATTTAGAGAAAAAACGCATTTTTTGTACGTTTTTTCATAAAACGGGCGTTATAACGGTTAAATAGAAAATTTAAAAAAATTATGATCTGAAATTCATATGTAACAGTTATAACGTGCATGAAAACGTTATAACATGTCTAAAAAACGTTGTGACTAATTTTGTTTTCTTTTTTAATACTCCCCCCGTCCCTAAATAGATTACCTATTCATTTTTGAATTTTGTCTCACTAATAGATGACCTATATCAATAAAAAATTGGATATTTCTAAAACTACCATTTTAATTGATAATTGTTAGTATAAGAAATATGTATAATGTGATAGTCATGATTATATTCCTTACGTAGGTGTTTTAAAACCTATGATGTCTGTGGATATGGGAGGACAATATAACACTTCTAGGGATTCTCAACCTTCGATGGCAAAATTTGGCAAAAGTAAAACATGTCGGGAAAAGTCGATTCTTCTGTTGGACGTTTTTCTATGCCAATGATGATATTCCCTTCTATGTGGCTAACTCATCTCAGTACCACGAGGCATTCAATGCAGTTGCAAATTTCATCCAATCCTATAGAGTTCCATCAACTTATAAGTTGTCGAATCTCATATTAACTTCAGAAAAACAAAGGACTGAAAAAGATGTGGTGTCTGTCCAACGACATTATTGGAGATAATATGGTTGTACACTCATGTCTGATGGTTGGAAAAACAAAAGAAACCATATGATTGTAAACTTTCTAGTTTACAGTGGTAGTTGAATTACGTTTTTAAAAAGTGTCGACATAAAACATAATCCGTGGACGACAGAGTATTTAATTACTTTTTCAAGCCCGTTATAAATGATATCGATCCGAAAAACATTGTTCAATTAGTAACAGATCAAGGCTGCAGGTAACTAAGAATAGGTAACTAAGAATAACTTCATTCATATTCAAAGTTGCAGGTAACTAAGAATAACTTCATTTTATTTTATACATATATATTGGGAATATATTTATCATTAACTTCTTTCTATTTTTGTTTGAATAGGTAAGAGTTTGGCATCAGAATATGGCACATTTTTCTGGGTACCTTGTGCTGCTCACGTGTTGGACTTGATTGTAAGATACAGAAAAATTCCCCTTTGTTAAAGATGTGATCGAAAAAGCAAGACACATTAGCATATTTATTTACAATCATGCTTGGTTTCTTGCTAGATTTCGTCAACATTTTGCAGGACGCAATCTATTGCGCCCTGGCTTAACAAGGTTTTCAACGAATTTTATTGCAATCAAAAGCATCATTGGACAAAGAATTTCTGAAATCGGATGAGGAAATACACAAAGTTATGAGAATGTGAATCCATATATAATTCTTTGTTACACGTCCAATCGCTCTGACCATTGTGTTCAACATACGAACGAAGGATATAATTATAATATTGATAACAATAATGAAGTAGGTAACAATGATGATGAAAATGAAGGAGGTTATGATGACGATAATGAAGGCTATTATGATGATGATACCTATGCGAACGAAGATAGCCGGTACCCCCATGACGATGACTATGATCAGGAAAGGAACCGCCGAGAAAATGAAAAATACATGAATAAATAAAAAAAAGGTGGTGGGTAGTTGGTTCGCGTAGTTTTTTTTATTGATGAACACTGATTTAACAATCTTATGTTTTTAAAATTTGAAGTTTTTAATCATGTAGTTTATTTTCCATGTATTATTTAAAACAATTTAATTCGAAGTTTTAAGATTTCAATCCAGAGAAAGAATAAAAAAACTCAAAAAAAATGGCAAGAAAGTTATTTACACGATTATAACATGCGTGATAACAGGAAAACAGTTCTAAAAAACGCATGTTAAAATGTTATTTAGAAGAAAAAAACATTCAAACTAATTTTAGAAAAATGGTTATAACGTGTGTGAAAACTGAAAAAACTGTCCTAAAAAACTGCCGCTATTTCCTATTTATCGGCATTATAAAGAAGGCACGGGGTTCGGGGACCCTCACGGCCACAGTATATGGGTGTGACCGTTTTAACGGCCGTTTTTCCGGTAAAAACGGGTGTTTTTCAAACCTTGGGATGAACAAACTGTGTTTTCCACTATGGAAAACTAGAAAAAAATTAACAGATTTGGTTTTCTAGGGTCCCACTAATATTTTTTTTAATATAAAATATTTTGTAGGATAAAGATAAAATATAAAATAATATATTTGGTGAGATAAAATATGATAAAGTGAGATAAAAAAGGATAAAGGGCATAAAAAAGTAGTAAAGTAATTGTTGAGAATCTGAAATTGTATTGGGCGAGGGAGGAATACACGCCGGCCTTTTTTCTTCCAACTCCCGCGATTTTCCTTCCAACTCCCGGTCTTCTCACGCTCGCCCGGTCTTACATCACGCGCTAGATGTTCCATCTCACTCAACAAACCAACAAGTTTGTTGGTTTGTACATCCATCATGTTTGTCGAGTCCATAGTGGGAGCAAAATCAACAAACTTCAAGTTTGTTGAGTCCATAGGAACTGCTCTTATGCCTAGTCTGCGACCTCAAGTATGAGAGTTAGGCTGGCCAAATGAGCCGATCCCTGTTCCAATTTCGTTAGCCAAGTGAAAGTTGCGTGCCTTATGTCTAGTCTGTCCCTCACTGCCTTCGAGGACGTTCTTTTTCTTCTTGCTTGGGAACATCGGTTCAAGTAACACCACTCAGCGGTGTTTACAACGAAAACCCTCTATCTTACCTGGTTTCAATCGATGGTTTTAACATCTTAATCGATTGTGGTTGGAATGATGCTTTTGATACATCTCTTCTTAAACCCCTTTCCAGGTTTGTCTTCTAATTCTTACTGATTTTATTGTATTTTGTGAAGTAATGTAGTTAATTTTGGTGCCCTAATTGTTAAAATTGTTCATATTCCACTCCCTGTGTATTTAGTTCTTGCTGAAATTTCATGGTAAAAATTAGGGTTTGTGGTGGATGTACGAATTGGGTTTGGTTAGGTTTAAATAAAGAGTGAATGTGTGTATTCTAGGTCTGGAATTCTTGATTGATGTTGATGTGTATAATTAAAAATGTAGGAAAATTTTGGAACCCTAGTAGTAAAAATAATTTGAACATCCTTTTGTTGCGATTTCTGCATTTGAGTCAAACATAATGTAGGGGCAACTAATAGTTCATTGTATTGGTTGTCTTAGCTAAGTAGTTGCTTTCAATACTATGAACTCGAACGAAATTTGATTCAGTACATGCATGATAACTAGTGAGGCTGTGTATTATTATTGTTGTTTTTGTTAATATATTTCCATCTCATGTTTATGTTTGATATTTTGAATGACAAGGTTCGCTTTGCAGTGTAGCTTCCACAGTAGATGCTGTTCTGTTATCACATTCAGATACACTGCATCTCGGTGCTTTGCCATATGCCAAGCAGCATCTTGGACTCACTGCTCAAGTTTATTCAACTGATCCTGTTCATAGACTAGGACTTTTGACGATGTACGATCACTATTATTCACAAAAGGTGACATTTCTTTCACCTTGGTGTTCTTTGTAGGATTTTAAAATGCTTGACATTATGTATGTATATATCCTGAGTTTTTACATAGGACTGCTTTCTATTTTCATAGACAGACAGAACTAGTTGGGTAGCCATACCTCCATAAACTAAGTTTTGTTTCTGCTCCTGCGTTAGCAAACATTAGAGGTCATATAATGGAATCTATTAGTAGTCCACCTCTATTTGCTTTCAAGGCCTGCAACTTTGCTCCTTTTATAATATGTACTTACCAGTCTGAAGCTGAAATGTTTGTCAGTTGTGTCCATTTAATTTTCAAGTGATTGTGGTAAAAGTTTCTATTTTCTCACATCATTTTTCGTTGTACTGCAGCAAGTTTCAGGTTTTGACCTGTTTTCTCTGGATGACATTGATTTCGATTTTCAAAGCATCGAGACGCTAAAATATTCTCAGAATCATCACCTGACTGGTAGGCAATTTCACCCTCACTTTTCTTTGATCTAGTCTCGTGAAACACAAGGTGCTACCTAGTTGTTTGTGTCCCTAAATCAGCATGTCTCAAACCCATCATATCCATGGGCAACACTCACTTTTAATATAGGGAATCAGGGATGCACTATATGAAACTCTTCGGCTATGTTTAAGATTTCTTTTTACATAAAAGTAATGCTGTATTTTATTTTTAGTGTTGCTGTGCGTCTTTGTCTTGATTTAATAGGTGAAGGAGAAGGGATTGTTATTGCTCCTCAGGTAGCGGGGCATCTATTGGGTGGTACTGTCTGGAAAATAACAAAAGATGGGGAGGATATAATATACGCTGTAGACTTCAATCATCGGAAAGAAAGGTTCTACGCGACTTTCCAACCAATTAATTAAAGAATTATTTTTTGGAGTTGTGTCTATCTGGTGAATTCTTGAGAAGGGATTAAAGAGCTTACTTTTTTATTTTTCTGGTTGTTTACCAGTCACTTGAATGGAACTGTCTTAGAGACATTTGTGCGGCCTGCCGTTCTGATAACCGATGCTTACAATGCTTTGAACAATCAGCTTCCTAGAACCAAAATTGAGCATGGTTTCTTAGGTATTCTTCTCGCATGATTTGATGTTCATTATTTCCCTTTATTACACCTTCATACTGTTTTTATAGTTTAGAAGATTTCAGGTCCCTTATGTAATAATTATTTTGGGAGTCATGTACTTGTTAGGACATGTGTTGAGACTTTTCTACATGATTTGTGATGCTTTTTTTTTCCCCCTATTTCTTTTAGGTAAAATTAAGAATACCCTAGAAGGAGGTGGAAATATACTGCTTCCTGTTGATACAGCAGGGCGGGTTTTGGAACTTCTTTTGGTTATGGAACAGGTAGGGTCAGATCAATTTTGTAAATGTTGTTAATCGCCTCCGTTTTCTAACTATTCGTGGACACTGACGATATGTTTTCTGTTATGCAGTATTGGGCACTGAATCATCTGCCTTACCCTATTTATTTTCTTACATATGTTTCTTCGAGTACAATTGAGTATGCAAAGAGCTTCCTTGAGTGGATGAGTGACTTAATTGCAAAATCTTTTGAAGACACACGTGACAATGCTTTTCTTTTGAAGTAAGTAGTTCAGAACAAATCATATATGGTGTTTTTGTTCTGCTTATACAGTTACACATGTTTCCTTTTGTCCTTCTTTCCCATATGCACCTAAGTTTTCTATTTTTTTTTTCTTCTTACCGTTATTGCAAAATGAAGTTGAACATCCAGAGTTGCTTTTCATGTATAATAATGATCATTTAAGGGGTTGCCTAGAGTACATAAGTATAAGCACTATTTTTAGACAAATCTTGTTTGAATCACCAGCATATAAATCAGTAACTCCAAATTGATTCAGGCATGTTACACTTATGATCAACAAGAGTGAGCTGGACAAAGTACCAGAAGGCCCAAAAGTAAGATGCCTAGTGCCTAGTTTTCATAGAAACTGTACTTTTTTGTATTACTTATTTTTTTGGATGAAGTTGACTGATACTCTTATGATCTTATTTAGGTTGTTTTAGCTTCAATGGCCAGCTTGGAAGTGGGATCTTCTCATGATATATTTGCTGAATGGGCAACTGATGTCAAGAATCTTGTTCTATTTACAGAGAGAGGGCAGGTATGCTCAATTTTCTACCCTGACTGGTTAAGGTTGTTGATTTATAACATGTTTACAGTTTCATCAGAGTATTTTAGACTTCCATATTGTTCAAAAGAAGAAATCTGGGAAACTTCTTATCCATTTGAATCAGGCTTAACCACTATCAGTCATTAATAGTAACTAGTAAATCTTGTTTTCAAAAACTGGTTTATGACGTAACATGCAAGTTTTTATTTTTCATATGACATGCATAGATCTAGCTTTTGGTTAGTCTTTCCTGTGCTCTGGATAATTTTTATTTATTCTGAGACCCCAGTTACCAACTTTGAATGTAGTTCGGAACATTAGCTCGAATGCTTCAGGCAGATCCACCTCCTAGAGCTGTAAAGGTCACTATGCGCAATAGAGTTCCACTGGTAGGGGAAGAGTTGGTAGCTTTTGAAGAAGAGCAAAACCGAATAAAGAAGGAAGAAGCATTAAAAGCTTGTGTAAGCAAAGAGGAAGATATTAAAGCATCTAATGGATCTGATGTTAAAGAAGATGATCCGATGGTCATTGATGCATCTAATGCTCCTGCTTCATCTGAGTGTATGTTCTTCACTTATTTTCGCTGTTGATTATTCCAGGATTTTTTATGATATATATTCCATGCTATGTTTTCTATAGCAAGCGTAACTTTTTATTTCCTATAAACACGTTCTTTTTCTTTATTAGTTTACGGTAAAACTGCATTATAAAATAACTGGTCCTCATCCTTCATTTAGTTCTAAATATACCTGTTTTGGGACTTTATGCTCTGTATGTAAGAGCTTGATGTATTCCTGTACTTCAAATAATTATAAGGAGGAGTTCAATATTTAATATGATTACTCTCTACGTTCAATGTAATTTTTCAGTTGATTTGGGTGATGTAATGATACAATTTAACACTGTATAAGTTCTTGTTCTGATTTACCTTTCAGTGACTGTACCACATGGAGGCCCTCATCGAGACATCTTCATTGATGGATTTGTTCCTTCTTCTACAAGTGTAGCTCCAATGTTTCCTTTTTATGAAAACTCTTCTGAATGGGATGATTTTGGCGAGATCATTAACCCCGATGACTATGTAATCAAGGAAGAGGACATGGATCTTATGTCAATGCATGTAAGTTTTACATGTACATTAACTGCTTACTCACAATGTTTTTATCGGTTCTCCCATTATTTTACCTCTTCATATTTTCTAGTATGTCATTATGTAACCACTTCAAATTTTAGGTGGCTCACCTAAATTATTTTAATGGTGTACCTTAATTTTTCTTCCATTTCCCATAACAAATTCTCTGTAAATCCTGTAATTTAGAGTCTAAAATCAGTTGTATTAGAATAAGACGAAGGTGTCTTAAAGCTGCTAATGAACAGGACATTGTCTTTGCAAGTTGGCAAAACTGCCAGTTCTTAGTGTGCTTATGCAAATTATCTTTGTGTAGAAAGATGTATAAGTAAAGATGCTTAGGCATCGGGCTTATGCTTGATAATGGTCTGCTTTAAGAGTTTTGCAAGTCAAAATTCTTATTTTGCATGCTTTATGTCTTAATAGCTCTTGAAGAGAAATTTCTCAATTGTATGGAATTTTGGATTTCGTTTGTGTGCTTTCAACTTTGTTGAATGTATGTTGTGTTTTCATACTTTCATACATCTTCTTTCTCAGGTTGGGGGAGATCTGGATGGCAAACTAGATGAAGTAGCTGCTAACTTGATACTTGATTCAAGACCTTCAAAAATTGTTTCAAATGAATTGACGGTATGTCATAACCTATCTACAGGTGCTTTGGTTTTTTTAAAAGCTGCGTGTGATATACGTTCATTATTTAACATATTTGTACAAACAAATTGTCATATGTTATTGATTGCTTTGTAAGGCGTCCTATATGTAAGAAATAGAAGTAAAAGTATAAAAGAAAGTGTAACAGGGTTCAGTAGTTTGGATTACTTGCCACTTTCATCTGTATATCACACCAAAATGGTTTTGTGTAGGTAAATCACAGACCGATGGCTTTGGTTGTTAGGACCTTTTGGTCTAATCCACATGAAAAGACTTTTATTTTATCCTTCAATCCTTACTGAGTCCCCAGTCTCTGCTGTCTTTCTTAATCGCAGTATTGGCATGTTACAACTCCCTTATTTCAGGTGCAAGTGAAGTGCTCATTGGTTTACATGGACTTCGAGGGTCGTTCAGATGGCCGGTCTATTAAATCAATTCTTTCCCACGTCGCTCCTCTAAAACTTGTATGTCAGTACTGTTTTTCTTTTTTATGTTATTAACAGACTGTTCTCGTATCATGACATTGCTTACTTTTGGTATAACTAATTTTGGACTTCTTTCAACTCATATTTCTTAATGAAATTAGCCAAATAACTATTCACCTGCTGTGGAACACGTATGGAGTGAAATTACTGATCGTTCTTCGTTTTTCTTTTGGATAGGTTTTGGTGCACGGATCAGCAGAGGCTACTGAGCATTTAAAGCAGCACTGCTTGAAGAATGTGTGTCCCCACGTCTATGCTCCCCAGGTTGGAGAAACAATTGATGTCACCTCGGATTAGTGTGCTTACAAGGTGACCTGAAATGCCTGGGTTTGATATTATTGTGGACATGAAATGTTTTATTACCTTGATTGATTTAGTTTATTCTTTTTCTTAATCACAGGTGCAACTTTCTGAGAAACTGATGAGTAAAGTACTATTTAAAAAGGTAAGCATTTCAGTGTCCCTGTCTGATACATGTCAACACTAATACAATCGAAATTTCAATGGTATAAGCTAATCGTAAAGCATGTATTACATTTTGATCTCTTCCCTTGTCAAACTGCTTTATAATCAGTTGTTGGTGGAATAAGTGATTTAGGGGATGTGAGGAGGTCATAATTAGGAGAAACTGAAGGTAGCTAGTTACCAGGTCAGTTTATAAGAGTTAAACCGCAGAGTGAATAAACATGTAAAGGATAGAGCCTCAAGTGATCTGTAGTCTGGAATTTGATAGATGAACACAGTGAAATGTTCCATATAATGGAAAACAGAAACAGAAGTGACCCAAAAGTAGTTTGTGTGGATAGTTTTCTCAAGGGTGCTAAACCTGAATTTCAAGGTTCTAGAACTTTTTTTTTTCAATATCAATGTTGTTATCTTTTGTTTGGTTTGGTTTACTTATTCTACATATCATCACAGCTTGGAGACCACGAGGTAGCTTGGATTGATTCTGGGGTAGAGAAGACCGAAACAGAAATGCTCTCTCTACGTCCTATCTCAACTGCACCTCCGCCTCATAAATCTGTTTTTGTTGGTGACTTAAAACTAGCAGATTTCAAGCAGTTCCTTGCAAGCAAAGGAGTCCAGGTAATTGATTTTTCTGTATTACTTTTTTTCTTAAGAAAAGATTCATCACATCATAACAATTCAGTTCTAACTGACTGGCATGCTGTTAGGCTTAATTATGTATTTTGGAATATATTGTGTTAAACGTTCTAAAACCTATTTTCTATTACTCTATATATCGAGAGATCAAACCATAGCAAGGATGTTAGTTAACATGGCATAAACTAATAAACAGCAAACTGTTATTTTAGGTTGAGTTCTCTGGGGGTGCTTTGCGATGTGGGGAGTATGTTACACTGCGCAAGGTTTGAGATGCAACCCAAAAGGTTATTTCTTATCCCTCGCCTCTTTTTAAAGCCACACTTCAATATACTTATTGCTGCAATTTATTTCCCAAACATCGTTTATGCATTCACTCATTATTCTGAATGTCGTTCCGTTTTCCAGGGTGGCACAGGCGGTACTCAGCAAGTGATTATCGAAGGTCCTTTAACTGAAGAATATTACCAAATCTTGATTATCTCTATTCACAGTTCTATTTGCTATGAAGTGATAAATGAAACCCTCCTGCGTGAAATATTTGTCCATCTCTAGGAGTGACAACAGGAGTTCAGTCAGAATATCTGGATACTGTATCAAACTGTGTAAAATTAGGTCAGAGTTACAGATATATAAAGAGAAATTTGTAGCTCATATCTTTGCGGTTACAGTGTTTGTTCCGCTTTTGTAATATGAACCTGGATGAAAGTTTAGAGTAGTTCCAGTTTTAAATTAGAGAAACAAAACTTGTTCTTTTCTTTTTCTTCAGTGTGGAAACTCGAGTCAGACATGGCCTGGTCAACCAGGTTAGGAGGGAAACTATTAATGCATAGTGCTTTAACTTTACAACCATTCATAAACACGTTGGGTTAAGCGGGAAAACCTTCTCCACAGACTAGTGGCACACCAGTCAGTGGTCTTGGCAGAAGAGGTGCTTCTGCCGCCTTAGATAAGCCATGGAGTTATGGTAGTAAAGGTGTGACAACCAGTGGTGAGACGGATTTTGGTGGTGACAGTGGATTGAAATCGTGGTAAAAGGGTTTCTTGAGGTTAATGGGAGTGTTTTTAGCCAAAGGAAGCGAGGAAGGTCATAAGGCAGAGGAGGATCTGGAGGCAGCATTAAGATTCTAAGCTCATAACATGTAATGTCTTAACTCTTTTCAGACTTCAGCTTAACTGTCAATTGCTTCTGATTCTTTTTTGTTTGTTTTCGTTAGACTGAGCATCCAGAACATAATACATAGTTTGCACGAGTATAAATGTCATTTTAAATCATGCGGGGCTATCCGGGTATAGTGTCTATTAGTATGACATACTGCTATCCGGGTTTTAGTGTCTATTAGTATGACATACTGCAATAATAACATATTAGACATGCATTTACTAAGCATGCTGTATTTCTTATCTGAATCATCCTATTTGGTCAAATTCAGGACGGGAAATGGCAAGATAAGTAGTGCCTTCGGGGTAACAGTTTGGCTGGAGTGATGGTGGCAGAGTGCGTTAATGTTTACAGCAGGCTCAATGAGCCAGATATATTGGTCCATGGTGAGAGTGAGATTATGTTCCTCTGTTGATCTATCTTTTCTCTCTACATGTTGGTGTGGACAATGTTTTATCTCAATTACAATCTTCTAAGTTTGTAGTTGTAGGAGGAAGAAGCTATGGTTGCCAGAAAATTCTGGTGCTGCTGATACACTCTATGATGCTGTTCTCCAAATCCTTTTTATTTGCAATCACAACATGTCAACTCAAACGGATACACTTACTTCTTCTCAAGTTTCCTAACCAGTCACGTTGGAGAAATATCTAGCACATTTCAGCAGTATGCTCGAAAGCCTATCTAGGACCTGGAGATCCGATTGTACCAAAATGTCTTATTCTCTGTTTCATAGCATCAATGTAAGCTTTCTCTCTTTAATAATTTCTTTTCAATGGCCGATCGATTATATTTTATTGGTTCGATGTTTCACCAGGTCCGTTCTATTAATTTCAAACAAAAAGTAAATAAAAGTGTGGAACCTATCCACTTTATGGAGCTAACAGAGCATCCTCAATTGAGCATTTTGAATATTTTTATGTGGTAAATCAAGTAGAAGATACAATTAACTGTACCAACCATGTTGATTTTCCTTATTGCGTTTTTGTGCGTTGTTTCATGACCAACTCATTTCCTTGTTAATTATCACGCGTCGTATTGTAGTTTCATGACCGTTCTTTCTTATATTTGTACATCACTATAGTTTTTTGGACTGGGAATTGAATATTAAGGGCTCTTTGGGACATTTTATGAGGTTGATTCGTACTCTCTATGATGTGCCCTCTTGCTTTAGTCATTTTGTTACCTGTAGATCTTGAACAAAATTGATGACCTTACCCCTCTTATGATATCAGAGATTATTTTTTAGATTCAAGTGTTTGTCTCCCATTTGGCTTTGGTTGAACCTCACACTGCTGTATCTTTTTCACAGTTGAAATTTCTAATATAGATGGTGAATCCAGTTATTGCAGGCATTCCCCACTGGCACCTAAAAGAATGTCAGCGGATCTGATAAATCCATAATCAATGCCATCCTTTTGAGCTCCCTCATGGTGCCCTATACATAACTGTGTGAGGTATTGCTTATGCTGGTTTTATTAAAGAAGGAACTCCTTTATCCCTCTATGTCTGTCTTTAGTTGGTTCCCAGGCTGTTGAAACTCCCTGTCCTTACAAATGTGTTTCTGATAGAGCCTAGATGGTCTTAGGCAAGTCCTAATCAAGAGCCCGCAGCTTAGCATCTAAATCCCAGAAAACCCCCCATTTTATTTTGCATACATCTTTGTAATTCATTCATAGTATGAAAGAAAGGCGCATTTAGGCTCCAATTATCATTTCCCCGTCTAGTGGTATAAATTCCGGAAGTTGGTCTTGTAAAGGGATTATAAAAGAACGAATTGTAACACCTGTTACCATTGCAGAGCAGTTCATGAAATATTCTGTTATCATGCATCGGATTTATTAAGTTATATAGACGGCATCTTTATCCTTCAAGAAAATCATCCTCCATGAGATTCCACTTTTGATCGATGGTTGCCATTGTTTCAAAAAATTCAATAATGAGATGAATCTCACCCAACACATGGAATAATCATAGATTGGTTGTTGGTGTAGCTCTTTATCTTTTTAAATTTTGTGGTTACATATAGGGAGCTTTGAAATATCAGGGAAACCATTTGAAATGGTCGACCTTATTAGAGTGATTTCTGAAAGTGTAAATCTGGTCATCGGTCATGTCTCTTGATACTTGTTTCCTGCAGCTGCATGTTCTTCTCATAATAGTTCTGCTTCATTATTTGAGAATTTCTCTGTTTAATTTTTGTTTCTTATGGTTATTAGTCTTGGTTGTTTACAAGCTCATTCTTCAATTTTTCTGCTTTCCATGTTGTCTCACCAGTTGCATGTTAATCTTCCTTGCAATCCATAGTGAAGTTTCATTACAGTAAATTTGACTAATAGAAAATTTCCTAATTTGAATCTGAAGCTTGTTGTTCGCAATTTGCAACGTAACAAAATGTCAAAAACTACGGATAAAGTGCACTCACTATACTTATGAAATACTAGCTTCTGAAATACTTGGCGTTCATCTTGTTAATGTGGAAATAGCTGCTTCTTGCTATCGTTTCTTTTTGTCTACTCTTATATGTTGTGTAAATGAATTTAATATAAATGTTTAATAATCAGGATTTTAACAAACAAAGCAATCGAAGCAAATGATGGGAAGCCACTTCCTCTCTATCAAAAAGCTCTTTGTGGTTTGACTGCTGGAGCTATTGGTGCCTCTGTTGGTAGTCCTGCGGATTTGGCACTTATCCGTATGCAAGCTGATTATACATTACCACAAGCACAACGTCGGAACTATAAAAATGCTGCACTTACTCATATCGTTACTGATGAAGGAGTTCTTGCACTATGGAAAGGAGCTGGTCCTACTGTAGTCAGAGCAATGGCTTTGAACATGCATGCTTGCTTCGTATGATCAAAGTGTAGAACTATTCAGGGACACGATCGGTTTATCTGAAGCTAGCACTGTAGTTGGTGAGATCGATCATCCCTATTGTTTCTTTCTTTCCATTTCAATTGTTACCGCGACTGGTAAATTTCTATTTCAAAGAAGAACTTTTAATATAAGAAATCCCTTTTCTCCCTGCAGGAGCAAGTGCGGTTTCTGGATTCTTTGCAGCTGCTTGTAGTCTTCCTTTCGATTATGTAAAGACCCAGATACAAAAAATGCAACCAGATGCACATGGAAACTATCCTTATAGTGGTTCTCTTGATTGTGTCGTAAAGACTTTAAAAGCTGGGGGTCCATTCAAACTCTACACGGGATTTCCTGTTTATTGCATTCGAATTGCTCCTCATGTCATGGTAAAACTCTAATGACTATATTTCTTAATGTCTTTTCAGCTTTGATCATTACTTGTGTATTTCTATTATCTCCACTCTTTGTAACTGCTTGGATTATAGATCACTTTTCCTTAAATCTCCACTCTCATACATACAATAACTGATGATATACCACTTTTGTTGTATCTGTCAATTAGTTTTAGTTTGAACGCAGACTCAGTATATTTCTTAACTTATCTTATTTTTGTACTACAGATGACATGGATCTTTTTGAACCAAATCCAGAAAGTGCAAGAGAATATTGGGTTGTGATGAAGGGAGATTTATGGAAGAAAAATATATTGTTAATTTTTTTATGTGAAAAATAATTACTTTTTGGATTTTCATGAGTGTGATTTTATTAGAAGAGTCGTGGTAGTATATTCTTAAGAGTTTGAATTGTTTAGAGGAACAATATCTAACAAGTTTTATGCTCAACTCTACAATGTTTAGAATCTTTAGATACAACTAGTTCATGCTTTACACTTGCCTATTTTTCTTGATCTTACGATTTTTTTTTCTTTTTCCTGAGCAAAGAAGGAGATTCTATTGAAAATAAAGAGGAGGAAAATACAGGATACAGATCAACACTCATAAACACCCAAAACAACACAACGACTTGGTTCTTGCTTTCTAAAGCCAAGATACCTGCAATCACACTTGATGGGTCATGCCACCAAATTTAAGACCTAATACCATTTCAAGTTACTCACTTAGGACTGCCCATGGTTAGGTTTGGCTTGTTTTTATGCCAATTTCGGGAACTAAACCGATATCTTTATGAAAAACCAAAAACCATACCATCCTCGGTTTATAATATAAGAAATCAAAATCGTCCCGCTGGTTTTTTGTTTATTTCTTTTTGAATTTTATAGCTTTTATTTAACTAAAATTCAGAATTAAATTATTAAGTTCAATTCATTATATGTAAACAAACTTATTTTATGCAAAAAGGCTAAAGCAAATCATATTGAAAAAAATATATTTACATTAACTCTCGGATTTTTTTTTTTTTTTTTTTTTTTAACGCCAAACCAACCACCTAGAATGAGTTTTTCTTTTCTTTTTTTCGGGGTTTTTGGTTCCTCGGATTTCGAATTTTTCGGTCTTGGTTTTTTGAACCATGTTCGGACTAGGTTAAAAAACGAATCATGGCCAGCCCTACCTTCTACAATACCATTACAACAATTTATAACATACATGTTATCTCCTTGTACAATAAATTTCTGATACTCCATGTCTTTGATCCATTAAAGAGCTTGCAGCGGTATCAACGATTCACCTTGATTCACATCTCTGGTTCTTGCTGAGTAGGCGATTGTTTCCAAGAATCTCCTTGAAGAATCACGCACAGTTAAAGCAAAACCTGCATTAGTATTATGAGATAGGAAAGAAGCATCAATATTTATTTTGATCCAAGCTTATGGAGCTTTTTTCCATTTTTCTTCCGAGCTTATGCATGTTATGTTCTGATTTATATTCTGAATAGATCATGTAGGTGATTATTCTAGGCACAATGCTAATAGGATGATATTTTTTTTTTATTTTATACACTTTCTCACATCCTGCCTTCCATAAATGCCAACTGGTGCAGGCAGCCAGATTGGCAAGATGTTTGTTGGTAGCTTCTAAGGAGTTTTCATCAAGAAACCAAGAGATGATCCAGTCTTTACGGGAATAATAATTGTCTTTGACTGATGAATATAAGACGATATTCCAAACCATATTTCCCTCGGAGTAGTTGCATCTGCATAGTAAGTGACTACTGTCTCCTCTTCTTGATTGCAGAAAGTGCACGAACCGCTGATGTATTGTATGTATTTGCTTATTCTTTTGTTGACAGGAAGAATTTCATGACATCATTTTCATAAGAATTGTTGAACTTTGTATGGAACTTGAACGTGCTACATCTACAACCATTGGTTCTCCTGAAAAGGATTGTTCTGGTGATGCATACTTTGGCCCTTGATCATTTTTCTGTATATAGAATTGTTAGTGAATTTATCGCACTTGGTTAATGACCATCTTATTTTGTCCTTGCCGGAGCTAGGTATTCTGATGTTAAGAATTTGTTGTACCCGATCGTTGTTGAAATGACTATTGAGTTCATTAGCATCCCATATGTTTGTATTTTATCTATGAAGTAGAAACAAAATTAGTATATGTATCATCTGTTTTAGGAAACCATCCATGTTTATGTGTTATTACTGAAGAGACATCACCAATCTCCCATACATAATAATATTTTCTAACTTGAAGACCTATCTGAATGCTTTGCCAAATCCAGGACTTCTTTGCTTTGAAGTATCATCACCAAGAGATCTTTCCTTTTGAAGTATCTAGCTTCCAATTTGGTACCTACCACATTGCTTTTTTTCATTTAAGAGTCTCCAAGCCAGTTTTACTAGAGAGAAATATATACCAATTCTGAGTTCTTCAAAAGTAAGCCTCCGTATCTTTTTGGTTTACACACTTTCTTCCAAGAGATATAATTCTTCTTGGAAAGGGCGGTCAATATCAAGAGGAGGTAAGTTATCTCTTATAAAAAGTGTTTTGGCTAGCTTGCCCATTTATTACCTTTCGGTTTTTCTTGCTCCATGCTCCATAACAAATAAACTTGATAGAATAATAAGAAATATCTTATGGGATGATGACTCAAATAAGAAAAGGATTCATAATATTCTAAGTGGTCCACGGTTTCAAGTCTAAAAAAGTGGGGGTCTTGGAATTCGAAAGTCTAAACATATGAATTCGGCTCTTCTCAAAAAATGGTGGTGGAGATTCGGAACGGAAAAGGATGCTTTTTGGAGGAAAATAATTGCGGAAAAATTTGGCGAAATTTCAACGGGGTGGGAAACTCTTCGTCCTAAAGGGCCAAAAGGTTGTAGTTTGTGGCACAATATTTACAATGAGCTTGAAGACTTTAATAAACATGTAAGATTCAAGGTTGGTGCGGGGAAAGAAACTAGATTTTGGGAAGATTTATGGATCGGTGATGGTGTGCTTTGTAATAAATTTCCGTTAGCTTATGAAGCTTCAATAACCAAAGGGTGTGTAGTGGCTCGGTTGTACGAAAGCTCTAGTGACGGAATCAAATGGAAGTTTATGTCTCGTGAAAGATATTCTCAAGCTATAATGAGGGAGGTTGCTTCCATAAAGTCATCACTTGAATCGGTTAATATACAAGAAGGAGTTATAGACTCTAGATTGTGGATGGTTGGGGATAATAATAAGTTGGAGGCATACTCGGTAAAGAATGGAGTAATTTCTCTTAGTGAAACGGATGCGATGGATTTCCCAAGCGATATTATTTGGAGTCGGTTATATCCTTATAAAGTTAATTTCTTTCTTTGGCTTCTCTCTCATGAAAAGTTGATGACGACCGATAAACTTGTTCGAAGGGGAATGAACGTGGATATGACATGTAGTTTTTGTCAAGAAGAAGATGAAACAAGCTCTCATTTGTTTTATGAGTGTTGGAGAATTAAAAGAATTTGAACTTATTTTGTTGAAGGATGTGAATTCCGTCGGAGCTACAATGATCATATTGCCACAACAATTCAAAGTTGGAATCATGATTGGGGTGATAAGCGGCTTAACCGTATATGGAACAATCTTCCGGCCGCAATATGGTGGTGCATTTGGAAAGAAAGAAATGAAAGGATCTTCAACAACAAAAGGAAAAAATTTAGCAAGTATAATTAGAGATGTCAAGATTCAAACTTTCTTTTGGGCGGAATCAAACACCAAAATGCTAGGATTAACGGCTAATATGGTAGTTTGTTTGTGGGATTCGTATTTCTATTGTACCATTTGAGAGGGCCTAAAGGGGCAATCTTGTACCCTCTCCTTTTTTCCTTCCGCGACCGTATTTCTATTTTTCATTTTTTGGGTAACCGATTCCCAAATCGGTTTCCTTTTTTTTTTTTTTTTTTTCGGTTGTTTTATTGGGTTGAGGTACCCCTCTTAAGTACCTCTTTTTCAATGAAATTTCCTTTGACCGATCAAAAAAAAAAAAAAGAGATATAATTCCCTCCCATTGCATTCTTTTTGCTTAAGAAATAGTTTTTTCTTTTGTATTCTATCCATTATGCTAAGAGTTTCGTATGGAACTTCAAACAAACCCATTTGATAGTTAGTTGTAGTGCTAAAAAATGCTTGGATTCGAGTAGTTCTGCCAGCTTGTGAGGTGAGTTTACCTTTCCATATCTGTAATTTACTTTCTATTTTCTCAACAGAAGAATAAAAAAAAATTATCTTTACTTATAGGAATTTGAAGTTAAGTCCCCAAGTATTTTTCACTTTCATCCATTTGTTTCACCTGAAGAATGTCAGTGATTTTTTCACATGCTTCTTTACTTAAAGTCTTGTTGAAAAAGAAAATTGATTTTATCAAGATTACCCATTGTCCCGAAAAATATAAGAATCTGTTCATGATATCCTTTATATCTTCCAGTGGCCTTCGTAAACATGCAGTCATCTACAAATAAAAAATGAGATATTGCAGGTCTTACCTTGGTTGGGATAACTGGTTCAATATTTTTTTTTCTTTAGCAGCATTTGTAAGCATCTTAGTGAAACCTTCATAAACATATAATAAAGAGATAATGATATATGGAATCACCTTGTCGGAGTCCTCTTGTGGGTGAGAAGAATTCCATAAGAGTGTCATTAATGAGAACTAAAATTCTTGTTTGCATGACGTATTAGTCGACGCCGTTTCTGAGAAAACCCCAAATGAATCATAATTTGATGTAAGAAATTTCATTCCACCAACAACACCATGAAAGGCTTTAGTATTCTTCATGTAACATATCATCTCACGTGTTATTATTATGTTGTCTTGTATGTTTCTTCCTGGGACATATTCCTCCTGCCAAGGGGATATAATCTTATGGAGGTTTGGATTTTATGTTGAAGCTAGAATTTTTGTTATAAGCTTGTAAGTGATGTTACATAAGATTATGGTTTTCAAGTCATTTGGTCTAGTCACTAAATCTTTCTTCGGTAGAAGAACTTGAAATGTTTCATTCAATTGAGTAGGAAAATGACCATAAGTAAAGAAATCTTGAGCCATTTAGTTACCTCCATGCCCACAATATTTCATGTATGTTTAAAAAAGCCAACTTGATATCTATCTGAACCTGGAGCAACCCAAGCATTAATATTGAACATAGCTTCTCTGATTTCTTCTGTTGAAGATACTTGAGTTAAATTTTAATTTTCATCTTCAGTTATGGAAGGACTTATTAGCTCTAAGATTCTTGAATCAATACTGTGATTAGAAGAAGTATAAATTTTGCTAACGTGCTGAAGGGACTAGATTTCTTCTTTTGTTGAGACCCATTTTCCATCCTCATTCAAAAGTGTACAAAGTCTTCTTCTATAATTTTCTCTAGAGTATAAGTACTTATTATTTCTATCTTCTTTCTTGATTCGAGTTTCGTTGGCTTGTTGATACAAAATGGCAGTTTTTTTTGTCATACCAAGATTTCAGATCTGATTCCAAGGATTTGATTGTATTTACACCTTGTTTACCATTGTTTATTGCCCTTTGGAGTTGCTTTTAGTTTTAGTAATTTATGTAATTAAATGACCAAAGACATTGTGATTCCATTTTCCTAGAACACTTTAGGTGACTTATAGTTTTTCTATCACATTCAAATGTTTATTTTCCGTGGAGTTCAAAGTTTCTTTAATAACTTCCTTGCATGTGGGATCAGTAAACCAAACTCGATATAATATTTTTGGCTTTTGTTGGTTAAGTATGAAGTAGAAATGGTGCATGGTCATGTCTATGAGGAAGGAGATTATTTATGACTGAGTTGGGATATGAAGAAAACCAATTATTATTTGCCAAGGTTCTATTTATTCCGGTTTTAACATTCTTTTGTATGCATCTTTGATTTGACTATATGAATGGTGAGCCAGTGAATTGGATATTTTTTAGACCATGATAGTCAATGGTGTCGTGAACAATTTTGTAGGAAGAAGAAGGGTGAGTGTTGAAGCTTTGTTTTTCTGTTGAGTGAAGGGTAATGTTGAAATCACCTGAGATGAGTCACCCTCGGATTTTTTAGGTTTCTTTAATCTTTTGGAGATATTTCCACTGAGCTTCGATCCCTTTATTTGCCATGATGAGATCGATACAAACAAGATAAAATCCAGTTGTTGTTTTGAATATTAGAGAAAATTAACATTTAAATACATCATGTAACTATATGTGTGTATTATCTCAACCCCACTCCTTCCATAAGAGAGCTAAGCCACAAGTTCTCCTTATAATCTCTTGATATTTCATATTAGGATAACCTAAATGAGCCAGGTATCTATAAACTTTATCTTCTTTTTTTTTTTTTTCCAGACAAAAACACTATGTGTAGGTTATAATTGAAGATGAAATCCTTCAAATGTTGTCTATTTCTTATACCCTGAATATTCCAAGCTAAAGTCTCCACTTTTAAAATACTTGGACAACAATTAATTTTACTGAGGTTGCAAATGGAGTGTTTTTGACTATGTAGATGTAGCAAACTATGAGCGGAGCAATGAAGATAAGTTCTTGTACTTGAAAATTAGGAGAAAGAAATTGAATATGCAGAGATATTAGGTTAGTAAAAGTATAAACCTGATAATTTTGTCATCCCTGGTTCCCTTGATTTTGGTTGATGAAGTAGAAACCTAAAATAACAACACAAAATTGGTTAAAAAGACCAAAATCAAAATTTCCTGGGTGAAAAGGACAGTCAGATTTAGATACTGTTTAAATGGACAAAAATTTAAAAATAGGCAGGATGTAACCAGTTTCATCCTGTCCATTTTCAAATATTTTTTCTTATTTTTATTTTACACAGGATGCATCCAGTTTCATCTTTACTATTTTTTAAGTTTAAGCCAGGATGAAATCCAGTTTCATCCTTGCAATTTTTATTTTGTCCATTTCACCCATAAAATTTTTTACTCGTCCATTTGAACCGTGTTTTGAATTTTTTTGGACAAATGACCCATTTTCCGAAATAACAAAATCTTTCTTTATATTGTTCTTCTTTGGAGATATGTGAATTATCTCCCCTACTACAAAGTCTGGATTACTTGCCCTTTGGCCTAAGACTTATCCAAAATCTTCACCAAACTTAAAGATATATCTTGATATTATATGAACATGCCATCTTTTTCATCACATTCTTATTCTTTACTAGAAAAGTAGGTCACAACTTCCTTGGTTACTTATGAAAGTAGATTGGTATCTATTGAGTATACTTTGCTCCATTTTCTAAAAGAATTCCCCTTAGCATAAGATTGGTAATATTGAATTCTATAAGAGCACTTATATTGTTTGTGTCTTCTGGATAACCATTTTCAGGTTCAAGCTTTAGAACACTTCTAACTATACTTTTAATCCAATTAGCAACTCCAGCATCAGGGCTGGCCCTGTAGTTAAAGCGAGGAAAGCCTCGCTTGAGGCCACAAAATGACAGGGGCCACAAAATTTAAAAATTCTCTAAACCCAACTGAATGATATTATATATGTGTAGAAGATATGCGTAACAAACGTCCAATATGTGTCATGCCCAGGCTCGAGCACGTCATGCAATCTGTCTATGCATACACCATTTGCGCAATCAGGCCCCACGCATACTTCTTTGTATCTTTGATAAAGGAAAATGCTCCGTACATACATGCAACCGGTATTTGCGTATTCCCACTATATGTACTCTACCAGCCTACCTATGAGTCTATGACGTATATCATACCATTCCCTTAGTATTCAATCTAACTTGGATATTAAAATGTTACATTTCCCTATTATTTACCATTTTCCTATTAGAAAATCAAAAGAGAGCTGATTAATTATACATAACAAACACGTACTAGTAATACTATATGAAACAGAGATTAATTAACTAGTAATACTTATAATCCATTTCTTATCAACACAACTACGCCGATGAAGCAGCAAGATAAATGCAGTCATACTTGTTTCCTGTTTGAAGGTTCAACAATAACAGGGTTCCTCTGAGCCAGTTGAAGTTCATTTCTATTGATAGTTCTTGCCTTGAACCAGAGGTAACACTTCCGGACACCGGTTATGATTGTAAAGAGTATAATCACTAGACCACCAACTCCACCAAGAATTTTGAATAAAGCACTGTCTGTAAAATTCTCTTTTCCCTCATCCTTACCTACTATTTTACCAGCAAAACCACCATGAGCTTTAGCTTTACCAGTATCCATCATAACATTACCATGCGCGTCTGTCATGATAGAGTCTCCTCGATTATCCGTAATAATGGAATTTCCCCTAGAATCTCTAATAATCGAGTTACCTTCTGCATTTGTCGTAATACTATTTCCGTATGAGTCACTGATCATTTCAGTATATACATGACCAATGAACATGATCATGATGATGATCACAATAGAGAGATTCTTCATTTTTTTAACAAGTAATATCTCACACATGTGTGAATTTTTTTGATGTCTTGGTAAAGGGGCGGTAGGAATCGGTAGAGGGGCGGCAACCTAATAAGACAAAAAAGGTCATTAGAAGTAAATTCAAGTGCCCCTTATTAAAAAAAATGGAAATGACCAATTAACCCTTATTATTAATAATCAAGATTAGTGTTTGATAATCAATTTTCACTTATAATAACTCTAAAATTAGATTTCTAGAGTTATAAAAAAAATAAAAAATTATGTGATATTTGTGAAACCCTAGATTTTGATTCACTCAACCAAAATGACTGATTCAAGTGGCAAATTAGAGGTGAGTGATCAAAATTAGTTCCCATTAGCTTTTTGTTGATCAAAATTATCTAAAGTATGTAAAAAGATCAAATTTTTAAAATTTTCTGAAGAACATACGGTTGGAAATAAGTGTTACCAACCGTAATCGGTTCAATTTGGGGAAAAACCCAATCGTAATACCAAAGATTACGGTTGCTAGAAAATCTTGGATACGAACCGTAACTAATTACGGTTCATAAAAAAGGAATCGAAACCAACCGTAACCAAACTACGGTTGGTAAGTCATCTATAGTTTCGAACCGTACATCACTACTTCAAAAATTCTTAACATTCGTGATGATATACGGTTGGTAACTTTCATTAAGTTACCAACCGCACCTAGGTGCGGTTGGTAACTAAGTTTTCGTACCAACCGTACCTAAACCTAATTCTCAATTTTTTTAAGGTACGGTTCGTATTTGGGTTGTTAGCAACCGTATGTTCTTCAACCAATACAGGTACGGTTGGTAATTGAGTTATTACCAACCGTAACTCGCATAAACCCTAAATTTCAATTTCAATTTTCATACAAAACCCTAATTTTTGATACAAAATTAACTTAAATTCAACACGATAAACTAAACCCTAACTGGTTTTTCCAAACATTTTTCAAATCGCCGATTAATCGAAGACGATGAAATTTTCGGTTTTAATGGAGGTTAGGATTGATGGAGGAGAAGAGAAGATGAAGAAGAAGATGAAAAAAAAAACTGATTTGATTTTTTTTGATTCATTAGGTTAAAAAAAATTGATTTTATTTTGGTTGATTTAAGGTGAAAGGGTAATCTAGTCAATCTACATCCCTATAGGACACCCCCTAACCAATAAGACGGACATTGCTATCACACTTGCCGCCCCTCTACCGATTCATGCCGCCCCTTTACCAAGCTTGTTTTTTTGAGATTAGAGGGAGAGAAACTAGCTATAGAGATTAGAGACTCAAATGCAGATGGAAATAGCTATTGAATTTTGATGCTTAAACCCTCAAATATTGAAATGATCTTATTAAAGGTTTCAATGGTGCGGTATTTCCTAAACTAGAGAAAAAGGTAAAGGTATGGTTTATTTAAAAACGAATCCATACACAACAACATCAGTAACAACCTTATAAGATGATTTAACAGTGGAAAAGTTATTGTGTACACTTTTTTTTTGTGTGAGTGTAGGTAGTAAATGAAGAGATGCAACAAGTTATTTTAGAGCAGATGGATGAACAAGGCCTTCACAACATTTAACAGGTACTAAAATTTTAATTTAATATAAAAATAAATGATAATAAACTTTTATATTGATCTACGTCAAACAAGGTATGAATTTTAGGTACCCACTATTTCCTGCAATTATTTTCAATCAACGTAATAAATCTAGAAGATGCCCTTATGATTAGCCTAGAAGAAGCCATTATAATAAGCTTCCTGGAGCAAAATCGAAGCCCAAAATGCGACTTAAAATCTTGGCTAGACAACTACATTTAAGACAAATCTTCTTATTTTTATTTAAATTTACATCTACTCTAGCATGATACTTTTGGACATGTCAGTCATGAGCACAACACAGATATTATAAGTTAGTGATGCTTTTGAAGGTATTATAGAACTAGAAGAAAAAAAACCTAAACCTTCGTCTTAAATAGGACATAGGGATTCTCGTTTAATGATTTTTACATTAACCTACCTTATACTGCAGAGACGTACTGTTTCTCTTTAATTAGCGCGGTCGAAATATTTTTTGGAGTGAAACTTTTATACTTTTATTTGTACGCATATGTTCATGTCTTAAAAAGGACATATTTGAACACATGTACTAATAAAACAATTTCAAAACTCTTATATACAATAAAACAACCTAAACAGTTCTGATTTGTTAGTAAATTGGGAATAACTTCAGATACATTTTATGGGAAATAAATTAATAAAACCTAAACAATTCTGGTTTAGTCATTAAGAGCTCAAACTATATTTTAAATAGACATCAACTGATGGGGCTAAAATATTAGTACAAGTCCATGACAATCAATGCCAAAATATGCAAGCAAGGGTTAGTCAATTAAAAGTGAAGAAACCTATCGATCACGGCTTTTAAGCGAATTTTGTGCTATTTTTTCTTCTTTCTTTTTTGCTAAGTCCAATAAGAGGCAATAATACCACTAACACTAAAGTGAAAGGAGATGACACACAAAGTCAATATGTAAACCTTTTCTTACAAAGATTGAAAGATTAGATTAGCACTAAAACTTGGTATACAAAACAAAAAAAAAAATATTGTGCTAAGAAAATATTTTTATTTGATTAAAATTAAAAACGAGTAAAAGATTGATCTATTGGTCAAAAAGACTAGAACATGGTAGAGAAAAAAACAAAACTTGTTGGAAACGTGAGTTACCGATTTCATCAAAAATATTATTCGTGTATTATTACCACATGTCAGTTATATATCTACTAAAACAATCATTTCATCTATCTATGTATTAAAACAATTTCAATATTTTTTGTTCTTGTGTGTTGCAAACTACAGTTCACATTAACCAGCCAATATTCAACTTCTCCAACTACAACATGAGACAAAATGACAAGGAACTTTCTTATCGAGATGGTGTAGTTAGTAGTGTAATTCGTGTATGAATTTATCTCTCAATATCATAGCTTCATAATTATTTACCTAGTGTATCCAATATACTCAATATATCGAATCATGAATTATTTTACAACTAGAAAAAAAAGAAAAAAACTTTCGAAGGCGATTTCTCAAGAAAGAACATAGGAAAATATCATAGACATGTCTTTAGTTATTTAGTGTTGTTTTTTCTATGTTGCTATGTTTCCTCTTATTTACATTTTGTAAGCCTTGTTGACTTAAAAAATAAATAAATAGTTATACAAATTCATAACTATAGGTATTGATTTAGAAAACCAAACTATATAAATAATGCTAGCATAACAAATTAACAATAATCTAGCTGATTCTTCTATAGGGAGATAATTAATGTATATTGAAGTACTCTTTTGTATTATTTTTTTTTTGCTCAAATCCCACCAACAAACAAAAAAAGATACGAAGATTTTACTTTATTGTCGCATGTTATTCTTATAGTAAAGAAATTTATCCTAGTATAGTCATAGAAACCACAAATTCGAGGCACAAAGATTAACATATGACGAGTAACAAATGTGAGTTTACGTAAAAGTACACATAAACTAATGAGTACTCCACTTTTCGAAATACAACACGAGCCAACAAATGTGGATTTTATATAAGATTTATACCATAGAGGCCTGTACATTGCACGTATAAAGTCGTTTTTCAATTCAATCTTTTGAAACGAAGAATACTGAAGAGCACTTAAAATCATCAATTCACCTAAATCAAGAACATTATTTCAAGATTACATTCAGTTTTGTTAAACCTTAAATCTTCTGATTATCTACTCTTTCTTTTAGTTTCTACTTCGTAACGGCACTTACGAAGAATTTTAAAGAATTTGCTTTCTTCTAGTCCTACTATAAATATATTTAATTGCACTACGGGTAAGACTAGACATTAGCAACTGCAAATTTCTTCTGATTTCATCTAAAAACTTTTTGGAGAAAAGGTGGAGGCACAAGACCTTGTTCTTGATAAATTTCTTGTTTGTCTGCATCAATAGCGAGATAAGAGGATCAACAAGAACTCTACAGGTGTTGGGGTGATGAGGTTCAACAACGGGAATAATAGAAATATGGGAGATATATATACACGAGAATATCGGCCATACCAAAAATCAAGATGCACCTGATTTCTCTTCAAATATCACAAACTTGAAATCCCTGAGAGACTGTTTTCACCATATCGATCTACTCTCAAGTGTACCCATGATTGGTAGCCACAAAATCAGAATTAATTTCTGATCCATTATCCAACTCATCTTCGTTATCGATGATCAATATTGAAGTCATTGGGGGGAGAAGGAAAGGGATTTGGAAGGATTTGCACACTACTATATTCAAAATTATTTCCATTCATAATCTCAATATTTTCGTCAATATTCATCCTGGTCTCTGCTATGTCCTTTTATCACTATGAGAAATTTTCAGTCTCTATGATATTAAGGGCTTTTTAAAATTGAAATCGCAAGAGGATATATAAAGGAATTTTTTTTTTCCAATCGATACATTCAATTGCATTGATGGGAAGACACGCTGGTTTATTAACATTAAAGATCTCGTCTATAAATTATTATTATTTAAATAAATAGGTAACAACCAGAAATACAATACCAATACAGAAAAAACGATAAATTTCATATCTCTAATCATTGTTTCAAGGGAATTTCCGATGAGTTATGTTTTCTATTTATATATTATACCCGTATTTGTGAGAGATTTTCCAAAATAGACATGGCTTTGGTGATTTTCTGCTTACTATGAAACTGTTGGACTTTTATTATTGACGGTACATGTTGCTTGCAGTCCGTTGCGACGTTAAAACTTGATACCGAGTTTTTGATTAGCTAGCTGGTTGCATTTAATGCTTTTGCATGATGAGTTGAAGAAGCCCAATTTGATCCCACCTGAATGACCCAATATGCAAAACTTCTTGGTGTACCGAGTATAAAATAAAAACATAACCGTAGAAAAAAAATTGTTCCCTTAAAGGAAGCGTCAATAAGTAGGATCCAGTCTGTTTTTAATGTAAACTATAATGATGTTATTGAATTCTAGATTTGAGGTTGTGAGATATGTTGGAAATTATTGGTAGGGATGACTTGAAGATTGTTTTTAATTTGTTCAATCGAGATATTAGGATTATGAGTAATATAATCAAAAACCACTGAACATATATGTTTCCAACAAATTAGTCACCTAGTCATTTACGGATCTCGAGGAGGGGTTAGAAGACACTGAAGCTAGAGAAAAGGAAAACCAATCTGCTCTGGAAAGAGCAATCTCAAAACAGATGTTGCTCTGTTTTTGGTGCTTGGGAATTACATAAAGAATGTTTTTGGGGGTATTGTCGACTGAATGAGAAGCAAAACGACTTGAAGTAGGAAGGGCTTTTAGGACTAATTTATATATGACAGACTAATTCTTGGAATAATTGGAATGCTCCAAAGTTTTTTCTAGGAAAATGAAATTGTTATTGGGAGACTATAGAGACTGGTTCACTAGAAAGTCGTAGACGCTTTTTACCTGAGAGATAACAAGATTGGTGATGTTTCCATCTAATTGCATCGGGGCAAGAAGTCTGAGGAGACAAAGTTAATATTTTTTTTCTTATTCTCTGGTTAGAATAGATCATCGAGTTTTGAATTATCTCAATTTTCTTGTGGATAAACTAGTCCGTGAACCATTTGGGGATAAGTTCTTCCATATTTTCCGGTTTGGGTCTGATAGTCGAGGTGGGTATCCAAACGTCATCCAAATTTTGTTTAGAAGCTTCGTCTCCAATTTGACGGACGTAATTATATTTAATGAAGGCTAAGCCTTCTTGAATACTTGTCCATATTCAATATAATTAGCCTGGCATTTTTAGGGGCGACCCCAAAAGAATTAAGGGCGACTTTTTTATTCCCAACCCATATACAACGTTAAGGGATGTCCAAAAATGCAGAGAATACGCTAATGCCCTTACATAATCAGAAGTTATTTTGTGCCCGATTAGTATAACGAAATCGTAAGGTTAGCAACGCAAAGATACTACCGATTAATATCGATTTTGTGCCAAACGCGTATCTGGCTTCTATAACAATTGGTAGGACCAAGAACCTCACGAGACTACCGATTGTTAAAGTATAGAAATAAGAAATCTTTAGAAGTTTACCATGTAATCGGACGCCAAAAAACTGTCTAAACTCACGTTTAATATTTTCGAGAAATTCATATTTTTTAGAATTTGAATAATTGTAATTTGGGGCTACTTAAAATCGGTAGCTAATGAGATGGTATTAGCTACCGATTAATAACCGTTTGACCGACAAAACCAATGTCAACCTAAATTCATTTCATTTCATTTCATTTCTTTTCAACTTCAACTCCTCTTCTCCTCTTCCCATCCGATTGCACAGAGAAAGTATCCCCCCTCGTTGAACTTCGCCGCTATACATCGTTATTGTTAATCGTCGAATCGAATCATCGTCGATTATTCTCTATAAAGATGAAAGAAAAGGAACATAAGAAAGCTAAAACCAAAAACGTTTGTCGCGGTGATGATCCGAATATGGATTGCATGCCCGTAATAAAGAGGTTTTAACTCACGAACCCGAAGAAGATGAATTCCCCGAAGTAGGTGATTCTGATAGCCAAACTCTCAGGCAACTTCAAATGGCCCCGATTAGGTAATATTCAACCATTAATTTGGTTTCTATTGCTTCAATTCGAGGGTTCCATGTTTTTTTTTTAGGGTTTTCGGTTATTACCCAGATTCGGTAGGTTAGTTATTGTTTTAAAATTCTAATTGTGGTCGAATTATTCATTTCACAAGAACATTGGTCATATTCGGGTTGTAAATATTGAGGTTTCCTAACGATTGTAGAACGTTTTTCATCACTGAGGCCTAAATCGACCATAATCGGAAGTTAATTGTGTTTTGCCTTTCGAATATACTAGGGAAGAACAAGTATTAGAGACGCAGTAATCGGGTGATATATTTTGTAATTTGCTTCCGATTGTTTAGGCTCAACCATTATAGTTATTTCTGGACACAAAGTGATTCATATTCGGTAGAATTTTTTTTTGTAAGGCTTCTGATTGTGATATATTCGGTAGGTTAGGTTTTTTCTGACTTACGATTCTGCGTATTCGGAAGATTATGTTGAAATTTAGATTCTGATTATAATGTGTAGATAAACATATTCGGACACCAATAATTTTGTTTTGTTTCCGATCATCCGTATTCGGCAGCTTTTGGTGAATTGAAACTTTCGATTATGCATAATCGGAGGCTAATGGTTAATTCAACCAACCGAATATGTATATTCGGGACGTTGGGTTTACCATTAACTTCCGATTATATAGTTTGGTAACATATGTTTACTAACATGTTGTACTTTCTTTTGTTGTTTAGGGATAGGCGAGGTAAAAAAGTCGAAGATGCAATTGTCTCAGATAGTGCAAGGAAGGAAAGGCGTCGAGAACTTGACAAACTAGTGCAAGGAGAGCTAGGACTGCTAAAGCCGCTTCAAGTGCGCAAGATGGAACTCAACAAGCAACTCAACAAGGTGTTGAACCAACTGCCCCTCAATCGGAACCAGTTCAAGAAGGTGTTCAACCAAGTGCCTCTCAATCAGAACCAGTTCAAGAAGGTGTTCAACCAAGTGATCCACAATCACAAGCAGGAATTCAACTACCCGAAGATAGAGTATCAGAAGTAGGACAACCTAGTGGTGCGCAAGAAGAAGGAGAAGCCGAAAAGAAAAATCCTCCTCGAAAGAAAGCGAAACACCTTGTCCCACAAAGACTGAAGGTGCAGGATATTCCAGAAGGTGTAATCCTTGGGCTGCCGGATGATGGAGCTTTGTATATTATGAATCTACCGATTCTGAGGATTTTGCAAAATATTTTGTCAGAATCAGAAGATTTATAATTTAGTTAGTCCTCCGATTATTTTGTGTGAAGAAAACTTTGTTTTCTGTATCCAAACATCACCATAATCAGAAAGTTAATTCATCCCCTGACTCCCGATTGTGGGAATCGGTAGTTTTAGTTTATATTGTTCCTCCAATTATTCTATGTGGAAAAACTTTGGTTTATGTAACCAAACAACTCCATAATCGGAAATTTAAATCACTCCTTGATCGGTAGGTATAGTTTAGTGTGCCTCCGATTATTCTATGTTAAAAAAATATTGTTTTCTATATCAAAAAACACCATAATCGGAAATACAATTAACTCTAAAAATGCCCGATTATTGGAATCGGTTGCTTGTTTAACAAAATAAACTACCGATTGAACATAATCGGGAACCTTTTTATATTAATATGCTTCCGATTACATGCATTACATAAAGTTAAAAAGACCTTAACGTTACAATCACGTTAAAAGCACCTAAATCCATACTCCTAATTGAACATAAAAGTATTAAAAGATCATAACTTCCAGGTGACCATAGAAATTGTCCCTCTTAATTTTGTAACATCCTTCATGTTCAAATCGTTTCCCGTAAAGGTCCACATTCCGGCGATCATCAAGATTTCTCTGAAATTACGAATGAGTAACAAGTTAGTACTAACTTATGTTAATGCGAGTCGGAGTTACAAAGATACTTACTCGTTTTTCATACGTCCACTAAGGAAAAACGTCCCTAACAAATCGTTTCTCATCTTCAAGTTTGGCAATCTCCTTTATCGAGCGCCTTATTTCTCATTTTAATGTCATTGGATGATCTTCGAATTCGATTACCATCTAACGCCTCAAATACTATTAAAATACGGTTCCATAACTGCTCTTCGGATTCCGATTTGTGGAGCTTGTGAACACGATCATGAGTAGTTACCACAACATACGCTCTATAAATAGCACAATCTTCTTCTTCGGAAAAAGCAATATCCATGTTTTTGTTTTCAAAATTAGAACTGAAGAGAGGAAAGAGTTTGGTGCAAATGGTTTGATAGGTATGAGTTTCTTTATATAGGTTTATGGACCAACGACTCTTTTTATTTTTCCCAAAAACTCCAACGGCCATTTCATCAATTAGGTTTAAATGCAATAGCTATTTTGACGGAGGTTGAAACCGAGGTAATAATCGGTAGGTAGCAAAGTTAGATTATCTACCGATTCTGGTAGATTCAAAATCTCATTTTGTGGCAACCCATAATCGGGAGGGTTTGTAACCTATTTATCTTCCGATTATCTCATTTTGGGGCAACCCATAATCGGGAGGGTTTGTAACCTATTTATCTTCCGATTATGGATATCTCCAACTCACAAACCAAATGGTTATGGTTGGCTCTGTACCCTCAAAACCTATGGAATTTGGCAAAGGTTGAATTTGTGGCTCAATATAATCGGTAGTTTACAAGTTAGATTATCTACCGACTATGACAAATTTCAAAATTTATCAAATGAAGGATTTAAGCAAAATCTCATTTTGGGAAACCCATAATCGGGAGGGTTTGTAACCTATTTATCTTCCGATTATGGATACATCCAAAACACAAACCAAATGGTTATGGTTGGCTGTGTACCCTTAAAACCTATGTAATTTGGCCAAGGTTGAATCTGGGGCTACTTATAATCAGGAAGTTTAAAAGTTATATTAGCTACCGATTATAAAAGGGCATATTAGCCGAAATATTACCTATCGATTATTGTTTAACTACCGATTGTTATGTTTTCTACCGATTATAGAAGGGCTTACTGGCCATTTCGAAAAATCGAAGATAAGGGGTAGCTTAGATTTACGTTTGGGTGACCTTTTTTGTCTTTTTGTGTCGCCCCTAATTCTTTTGGGGTCGCCCCTAAAAATGCCAGGATAATTAGAGCTTCTAATAGAATAGAATTAGTGAGAGTTGGGAAAATATTCGCTTTCAACAAACTGAGCCCAAAGCTGACATTGGTTCTAAAAATGAAACGACTCGCTAGATTTGTTACGAGGACCATATTAAATTGGTATGAGTTATTGATTCTCAGACCTCCTTGAGATTTAGATTTACAAACACATTCCCTTGACAAAACATACAAACAGAGTATCACATTCTTAATCATTCAGATTTCTTAGCGCGTTTATTGACACTCTTGACCAAAGTATTTTATTTTTATACTCCCCCAGTTCCCGGAAGAGATACTATCACTTTTCCAATTAGACCTATTTTTAGGCTAAATGAAAAAGTGATAGTAACGAATGGATGTAGTATTTTATACCTGAGGTTCAAAACAAATAATTTTTGATCCACTAGTAAATAGTGATGATCTAGATGTTTATAAGGTAGAGGAATATAAGTTTCTCGATAGTATTTGTTTTACCTTATGTATGATGTTGGGATATTTTGTGTTTCCTCCCCTCTAAAAATCGCAAATTAGCATTATCTCCCCTCGTATATTGCAATTACTAATGAAGAAGATGAGGGTAGTTTGTGAAATTCACCAAAATATTTTAACATTTT
>JAJJWW010018741.1:0-22755 GCA_023531295.1 Papaver armeniacum | reverse complement strand
CTTTGACATTAATGAGATTATACACCACTTGACACTAGTATGATATTTCTCAAACACTTGTATTGGATTCATGAAGTTCTTACAATGATTAAAATGGTATTGAACTACTAACAATGGAAGAAGAAAGCTTGGAATGAACTCTAATATGGCTTTTATTTTAGGAGTGTTCTTGATTCTTTTTCTTGTCTGAATTCTCTCTTAGCAACCTGCCTCTCTCTTCATTATTTGAATCCTTATATAGGCTAATACATTAGTAGAATATAAATTGATGATCACATGCAAAATATACATATTTGATCTTATATCGGTTGTCTCATCATATTCACAGCTGCAAGATGTCATCGTTGTCTTCACATCGCTACTTCACGCGTATTTTGGTGAGTGTCGCCTTGTATCGATCGCGGGGTTCCTCTTTGTATGTCTCATTTATCATCGCATGATTACTCTTCGCCAAATTTCTTTCCTCTTCGTGCTAATGGTTGTTTTAGTTGGGGCGAGGTGGTGGATTAGCTTTGTGCGATATTTTTCCCATACATTTTGCCTCTTCTCGCGTTATTCTTCTGTAAGTGGAATGATGCGAGAATCCCTCCTTCGCGTTACGCCTTTTTACTCGACAGTTTTACGGTTTTTCCTTGTGATTTCTTTCACGTACAATAATTCTTCCTCTTCTTGATTGACTCATCTAGGTTTTATGTTGACCAGTTACTTCTTTAGCCGTTTCACATGTCTTGATAAATACTTCTATAGAGAGACAAAAACTCATTTTATTTCCTTCATATTTTCTACTTTCAGGGCCTTCTTCTGCGTAATTTGTCCATTTTGAAAGATTTGTTCCTATGTCGAGTCAATCCTCTGTTCCTCCTTCTGCTGAACCGTCACGTCAGTAAGTACTTTGTTTTGGTTGAATTTTTAATGATTGGTCGAGTTGTTTTAAGTTCACTATCTTGGGTTTTTCTTCTGCTGTGGTGAGGTGTTCTTGGTGTTTAATTCTTATTTTAGTATTCCCATACGTGTTTCTTATGCTTTTAGATCCACTCTGTCCAAGCCTCCGGTTAATCCACGCCAAAGATCGGAAGAAGGTCGCGAAGAAGGATCCTCATAAGCGTAAATTTTTGCATGGTATGGAGGGTTCTCTTAATAAGAAAAGAAGTAGCGAGGCTCTCGTTCATGTTGTGAGCCCACTACTATGATGTCCAGCCATTGCTTTAGAATTTCATCAAAGGTGAAATGTCGATTAGCTCTCGTACATGATTGGCCACATTGGCTCTGTCGGGATGGAAAGTTATTGTCTTTGCTTGTCCTCTTCTGAGATCGCTAGTTGCGAAGAACAAGTTGCGAGGGGAGTAGGTGCGACCTCTGCCTGCTGAAGTTTCACAATGGTCAAGCAATTTAAATCGCACTAGGTTTATCACCTCCCCTCCTGTCGTCCAGTCATCTCGACTTCTAAGCGACAAGCGTCTTTCTTGCTCCAGTTGAGGTTGGTTGTTCTTGATGTATTTGATTCTTTTCTCAAATTGTCTTAGTCCGAATTTCATCAAGAATCGTTTGGTTCAAATTAAGGAACTTGGTAAAGTCAAGAGGGTTATTGATGATTTAAGGAGGCAGTCATCTCTAATCCTCTTTTGAAGAGAATGACGTTGCAAAGATCCGCGCGAGAACGAAGAACTAAAAGGTGAGGTTCTTTTCTACCTTTCTTATATTTTTGCGTATTTTGCTTTTGCACCATCCCTTTTGATCCTTAGGCCTTTCATACTCAAGCTTTAAACCAAAGCGTCGTCCAACGATATGAGTTTGAATTCGATGCAAGTGATGCCCGGGTGAATGTGACTTTCTTGGATCGGATTGCTCAGTTGGAAAAGGATCTTCTCGAGTTTGTGACCGGAGTGGTAGGTCTCCAAATTTATAATTCGGGTTGGTGTGCTCGCTCGGATCAACGTTGCACCTTGTCTGGCCAACTTGCTAGGGCTTTCGAAGTATCTAATATGTTAAATCACGCCCTTCTTGATGAGAACCGAACATTATCTGATGATGTTCACAATTATAAGAACCACAAGCTTTCATTTAATGGTGCGTATTAAGACCTTTTAGGGACTGTAATTTATTGGAGAGTTCCCTTCGATCTCAAAAGGGTGTCGATGATCTGGGCATCAAAGATAGCGAAGTTGTTAAAGGAGAAGGATGAAGCTTGGGTCGGTAGAGATAGGCTGGAAGATCTCCAGTTGTTTCAAATGCTAACTACCATCCCGTAGTTCTTAGTGTAATTACTTTGCATAAAAAGGTATTAGCGTAAAGACCATATGTTTATTGCCTCA
The DNA here is from genome assembly GCA_023531295.1 of Papaver armeniacum. Classification (NCBI taxonomy): domain Eukaryota; kingdom Viridiplantae; phylum Streptophyta; class Magnoliopsida; order Ranunculales; family Papaveraceae; genus Papaver; species Papaver armeniacum. The sequence goes on along the minus strand of JAJJWW010018741.1, from coordinate 20,443 downwards.
AATCTTATTTCCTTTCTTAACTCCTATTTTCTAATCATTTCTTTTTGTAGAGAGTGTACTTGCGGTACAAAAGAAACTTGTGACTCTTCGGATCTTGACTAGAGCTCTTAAGGAACGGGATTCTTCCTCTCGATCGCGGCTTTCTACTTCTTCTTAATTGGTGGTGAGGTTTTAAGAGCTGCTTAACCGAGGAGGAGGTTAATGGCGGTTGGAGCATTCTTATTACATGGATAGGAAGTACTCTGTAAGGCGACTCAACGTCGCGTGAATGTAGAGTGCATTTCATGATCGGTGGAGTTTAGTGGAGAAGCCGCAAGGATTTCTGAGGTTACCCCCAAGTCCACCTTAGTGATGATGAAGAGAAAGATCCATCCATGGCTTCTCCTAGAGGTGATGTTTAGAAAAGAGGTTGAGATCTTGCTGACGGAGTCTCCATGTCGCGATGTCTCCCATCGGCCCGGTCCTACTCCCGAGGTTGCAAACTCTTCCCAAGATGTTGTCTCTTCTTAAGTTTTCTATTTCCTCTTCTCGAAAACATTTCCCGTCTTGATCTTTGTTTAGGGCGCTCCCAAGTTTGGGGGGCAAACTTTGATTTTGACTATCCTTATAAAATCTGTACTTAAGAGCAGACAAGTGATTCTGAATTTATTAAATCTTAGCATGTTTTCGTATGTCTGACAGAGGGGGTGGGAAGAATATATGTTTTAGTATTCCCATACTTGCCTCTGCTTCCCACCTCCGAGGGAAGTTCGTTATTTTATTTTGAAATGCCACACTGCGCGGATTGCCTGTCATGCTTTCCTAAGGTGTCTATCATGAGAGATGTGGATTCTAACAAACAACTGATAAATATGATAGTTAAAGATGAATATGTGCTCGCTATTAGTTTCTAACTTATGCATTGTAAGGTTTATCGTATGGAAGTCGGATGTTATTAGTAATTTATCGATAAGTGGGTTTTATTCGTGCAATATGTGCGAGAAGCATGTTTCTAAGGTATGGTTAAATAGGTGTTCCTTGGAATGCTGCGATATTTGGGATAATTTAAATTGTAAATTAGATGATACTTAGCTCGTGGGAAGCGTGCCTTCCTGCGATCTTTTCCTGCCTCCGCTCCTTTTTCGCTCCTCGTGTTTGCATGACTTTATATGTCTTATTTTCCTCCCTAGTGGAGTCTTCTGCCTTCCCCATAGATAACTTAAAGGGGGCTTATGGCACCGCCTTGTGTAGGGTCTTCAATATTGGCGGCTAAATCTCTGGTTCCATGTGTTCTTGCGAGTCATTGGCTATCGATCTCGCCTTAAGCGTGTTAGTATTTTGATCTCCTCGGAGTTGTTTGTGTGACAATATACCAGCCTTAGATACTCCAGTGAGTAAGAATCCCCAGTACATTTCCGTTGCCACGATCGGCTCCCTAGTGGAGGTGTCACCCATTTATATCCCCCCGTATTGTCCTTTCAAGGAGGTCACCCCTAACCATTGCGGTTGGTTGGGCCTCCTCCAAAGAGATTCAATACCCCGGTGTTGTCGTGACCTTATGCTTTTTCGCCTATATGGCTACTAGACACGAGATCACACCCTAGGTGGGGTTTCTTTGGACCGAGTATGGAATCCATGTCAGGCCATCTACTAACTCCACTGGCACGTTTGACACCCCTTGTCGGAGAAATTTTAGGCGAGTGGTTCATTCTCAGTGGCCTCCAGGTGTAAGGCATTGCGCCCAAATAAGTGACTTCTCAGGATGCCCCAATTGCGACGCGCGTTAGGCTTAAGGGTCGCCTCACACACACTGTGCAGTCTTCCAGTGCACAGTTTTGTGCAAACTAAGTTGATACGCCCGCGACGTAGTCCCAGCCTCCTAGGTAGAGGGTTTGTGGTTAGTATCTTGATGCCCCTTAATAAGGTCTTACGAGAGAATTTGTAACGTTGTCGCGTGGACTTTGTTTTTTCACCTTTACTTGCTTGTGCAAGAAAGTACTTTGGTTCATAACAAGATTTTGAGTCAGTACATGACCCACTTTCTTTGTTAAAGCATTTCGCCATTAAATGATGGATTTCATGGGGATATGTTTCGTCACTCTCGCCTTCAAATGTTGTTTTTCCGATATCTAGTATCAGACTTAGCCTCTTGTTGCGGCTCCCTGATTTCTCCTTTGTCTCCACTGTTGGTAGAGTGATTGTTATTAGCGTGACTTGTTATCTTGCCACACTGTTTCTCCCATATTGACACCAGTTCTTTCAGGCTTTCACCCTATTCCCTTTATAAGTTAAATAGAGTATTACTTTCCGTCTTGAGTAATTCGAACTGCGCATGAGTACTTATGAATGTTTCTTGCGAGGTGTTATCTGCCTCCCGATGATGCTCATGATTTGTCGCCTTACCCGCTTCAGTCACCTTCTCAGGAATAGACTTCGTGACTGATTAGCCTCGCGAGATCTTCTATTTTTCAATATGTTCTATATTTTCCGCCAACTTGCTTTCGTACTTGTCTTTTAAGAATCAGATCGAGTTTCTGCCCTTTGCCTCGGGGTTTTATCCCAGTGTTCTTTCTTTATTGCCGAACTGTTTTCTTCCACTTATCATATTGACCATCATCCTCTCTGGCCTTCTATCATCTTTTTTACATTGTCTCTTTTTTTCTTTTAGCTTCGCTTTCCCTTCATACTGTTTGACATCTTCCTCATCACATCTTTTCGCATTGATACAATCTCCCACGATCTCTCTGATTCCTGATGGCATAGGGAATCGAATTTGTCTATGGAAGGTTGATGCCACCCCCATGACTCCGTGTATCCAGGGTCTTTCAATGATGGCGTTATATGGCGAGTCTACATTCACAACACAGAAGGTTACCACCGTTTCCAGGGTTCCCACGGGAATGACTAAGGTAATCTCGCCCTTTGTCCTTGATGTGACATGATTGAACCCGTAGATCGTGTATGTGGAAGGGATTAGGTCAGAGTCATTGTATCCCATAGTTCTGAATGCGTGATAGAATAATATATCAACCGAACTCCCCGTGTCCACCAAAATCTTATTAATCGTCTATGGTCGTGAGTCTACATTCACGACACAGAAGGTTACCACCGTTTCCAGGTTTCCCACGGGAATGACTAAGGTAATCTCTCCCTTTGGCCTTGATGCGACATTATTGAACCCGTAGATCGTGTATGTGGAAGGGATTAGGCCAGATTCATTGTATCCCATAGTTCTGAATGCGTGATAGAATAATATATCAACCGAACTCCCCGTGTCCACCAAAATCTTATTAATCGTCTATGGTCGTCCTTTCTCATATTCACTTTCTTCCCACTTTGAGCGCGGTTGCATAGTCATGGTGACTACTAAGGGGCCTGAATCCATTCCTATTCCCGCTGGGGGTATCCTCTGTTGTAAGGAGATTGATTGCTTCTTCCATTCCTCGAGTACACGACTCTTGGTCACTAAATGTATCTCTTCGCCGTTTCGATCCCTTTTGTAGACTAGGCCTAAAATATTTTGGTGGAAGTCGTTGATGTCCTTATTGGAGTGGATGATTGAGTTTATGTGCCTTAAATTTTGCCCAATCTCAATGCGATGGATGGTAGCTGGCTGTTGCTACGGTTGTGCCATTGGCTGCTCGCGTGTTTCTGAAACTGTTTCAGCTTTTCCTCTTTCAATTAGTCTTAACAGAATTCGTCGTATATTTTGCACACACTGCAGTCCCATGTCCGTGGAACCGGTACTATGCATAGAAATATCCTCTTCCTTGTAGAGGTTCTTGCCCAATATTCCCTGGTAATTCTATTTCCTCAGTTGCTAGGACTGTTTCCTAAATTTTTTCCTATTGGGGTGTTTAGCCTGGGGAGCTTTACGTAATCGAACGGTAGGTAGTTCGGTATTCGCTCAAACCTTGGATTATTATTATGCCCTGACCATCGGTCATTGTTAAATAGACCTCATGATTGTCGTGCCTCCTTGCTAGTAGTTGTATGCATGAAGTCTTCCCCATATTCTCTTCGGAACCACCCTTCATGTTTTCTTGACGAGGCTACCTCCTTTGCGGTGTTCATTTTCACTTGTTTTCCTCGTTCGCCACTTGGGAGGCTTTCCATATTACTTGCTATTCGCGGCATGAGCGTCGCACTTCCTCCCTTCGCAACAGTAATGGCCATCATGTTATCGTTCATCTCTCTTTGTTTTTTCTTCCAAAGCTATGAATTCTTCTTGATACTCTCTCAGTTCTTGCATATCGATTTTGTTTCTCAGTCGAAATATCTCTACATATAAGAGGTCTGTAGGGTACAGAGGATTGACGAAAGCGAGGATCAAATATCGCTCCGATACTTGTCCAGCTGATTCGCTCCACATAGTTGGTCAGACTTCGCAGACTCTCCTCATGGGCCTTCTTCAGGCTAAAGACGTTTTCAATTCCTGCCTTGGCTCGGTTCTTAGTTATGTAGTTTCTAAGAACGTTAACAGCCTTTGCAATTGCACGAATGAAGTTACTGAGCCTTCCAGGGCCGTCTCAGACATTTTGACGACCACAGGCGGCGAAACTAGCCCCGATTTTGTTACGCAAAAGAAAATAAATAAAAAATCACATAGAATCTACCTATAACATCGAAATCAAATAATTTGTGGCACACAAAAGAATAACATTAATAAGTCGAGGACTCTCCATCAGAAATGAAGAAAAACATAAAAAAAAACACATTTTAACTAATGGACCAAAATTTCCGCCCTCTAAAATTTCATGCAGTAAGGAGCAAGATGCCCCCTTGAACCGGTCTGAGCCTTCACATAGATTATCGAACCATAATAAAGCTTTGGTGGACTCGTTGGGAAATATTTGCACAACACCGCCCGATCTTTGGTCCTATGACATCAATGTGAGATTATAGGCTTTATGTGTTGTACAACATTTCCTGTTTCGAAGATGCTGCTAAATGCTGGCACCACACATTTCGCGGGGATGGGTGCTTGTAGTATCTCACATAAAAACGGGGACCTTTCGGCTTCCTCCATGGCTTCTGCTAACTTCATTTTTCCTCCTCGCCTGCCATTGTTCGCCATTCACTAGTACATAAGGGGATATAAATGACAAATGAAGTCTGTTATAAAATCTGATTTATCATGGTTTTGATCTGTTATTCGAACCGTTATTTATTTGGTGTGACTCTTTATAAATGACAAATAGAAAAAGTCATTAAGTATGACGAATAAAATATGTGACTTTCAATCACGAATAAAATCTATTATTTAGTATCACAGTTTTGGTACATTAGACATAATAACGGATCATCTCTGTCATATGGGAGGCCCTTACTATCATATTTATTGACTGTTAAATATAAAAATGGTAGGTAAATGTCATAAGGAATGCATTTCACAAAAATAAATATACTAATTAAGTCATTTCATTGCTTTCTTTGATTCAGATTTTGGTATATATATTTTTGTGAATTTAAAATTCATCCCAATTGATTTGGTGTGCTCCCAATCTGATTTTGTTTAACTGAATCTCAAAACAAAAGAGAATCTTAAAGGAATCAGTGTGAAACTAAATTTATATTAACTACCCAAAATACCATTCAAGAAATTCAAATCTCTAAATACAAATCACACAATGAATTCTTGCTAAAACTGAATTCAAACTGTTCCGCATCATCTTTTGGCCACTCTAATTGCTCTGTTTCCTATAGGAGTTTCATAATCTTTTGGGCACTTAATCATCTCACCTCTTGAAACATAAGCTTTTCCAAGTGCTCCATCATCTATCGCATGCCATGTCACTTTCGCCAATGATTTCTTCAATCATGCAGTCATAATTGTCATTATTAGGTGTTGGTTCTATCGATGTCGGCATATGCGGTAGCAAGAAATTGAGTTTTAGAAACCCCACCGAGCTATTCTATAAATGTACATTGAATTTTGAAATTCCTGCGCTAATGAGAATCATCCTCGGTTATCAATATCGTGAGTCATTTAAGTTATCAATATCGTGGAATGATAATCATCTAAGTTATCGATATCGTGGAGTAATTTTAAGTTATCAATATCATGGAGCTGTTTAAAATAGAGAGAATACCCATCTTAAGTAAATTAGTAAGAAAAACTTAGCTCGAGAAAGAAAGAGATATTGCACACTTGCAAATATTAGTGAAGTCCGAATTTAGTGGAAACAAAACATGGCGATCCACAAAAAGAGGAGACTCATTAGTCTTTGGGTAGGATCGGGGAGCCCAAAAAGACTTTTTTTTTCATCTATCAAGTCTGTGCGAAATCATTCATCAAGTTATTATGGTATTTGGATGATCTAAACATGAATGAGTTTGAAGTAAAGAGATCGAAAATAAAGATTATGATGCCTCCTAACCTTACCTCCACCAAGGGTTTCTTCTTGGGTAGCCCCTCAACCGAGTACTTAGAACTTATGGCTAGTGGTACATAATTGGAACACAAGGAACACACTCACAATCAGCAAATTATGCATCATAATCAAAGAAGAAAATGACAATTGTTTGGCAATCAATTTTTAAAATAAAAACGAAGATATCAAAAAATAGGAAGCAAAGTTTCATGGAAAATCAAATGTGTCTTTGCTATACCTTAAATTCTCACTTCAAATCATCACATGTTGCAACAATGTATCACCTGTACGTCCAAGATAACAAAGGTTCATATAAACGAGAATGTGAAGAAGAGAAAAACACAACTACGAAAATATTAAATTATACAATATTGACCCAAAAGCGAGATGTAATTAAATTTGCTACTTGCTAGTACTGTATTTATGTTAGGAAGATCTCCTTTGGTGGACCTGTGAGTAATTAATTTTCACACCTAAATTTTGGTGTGACTGGAGCATATGAGATGTACTAATTAGTGAAGTTGATAGTGCACTCAGCCGGTGTGATATATCCAAATTGGGTATGGTTACTTTTCCTTTCGTTCTCTAAGGACACATTAAGTGAATCAGGAACTCGGATAATCAGATGTGAGAACTAAACAAATGAACTCTCTGTTAGTAAAGATATGAATAGAACTTTATATTTCCAACCAGGCCATGTGTAATTGTCTCAACAGTCCACATCTTTTTCTCTCTATTTTGTGCTATCTATGCTTCATTAGAGGTTACATCTCACCGCCTGATCATACTTATTTGACAAAAGCAAATTTGAATATTTTGTCTCACTGTTTGAATTCATTTGGATCTTTTTGTTATTGTCTCATCCGCTCATTAAAAGTGTTGTAGCCTGCTGGCAAAATTTAGACAATCCTATCCATGTAATTTTGGTGATGTAGGGTAGCACCGACAAACCACTTCCACTTTAGTGCCCTTCCTACTGTCTTTTCACTCAGGTGGTGTCTCATCATCCTCGATAAAACTACTCTGTAAGTCCTGTATCCATTTCCTCCAAAGCATAAACGAAAATCCTAATTTTAGATGTTTTATCCAAATTATAGATTCCAACATATTTTTGGTATCATGTAACAATGCAGGTCAAGTTATTAATATGGTGTTATGCACAGTCCATAGAGATATGGTGTAATGTAATTTTAGCCCTACTATTAATGTTTTACGAATGTTTTAAAGTAATGAAACTCATGTCCATGAACTAGATGGACCAAATTTGATTTTGCACGTTAAATCACGAGATACCTTTCTGAACAATTCTAGGCGATTGGTTGGACTACATATGGACCCATTCAAAAGTCAGGGTTTTTAATTAAAATGTTTTGCTTTTATTGCTGTTGGTAAATATTGATCTCCCCGACCGTGGGAATGTGAATGGCAGAAGCTACAACTGCTTGTTGAAGACCTCAATATTGGTTAAACTATTAACAATTGTATTCCTGAGGTTAACCTTACAATTTTATAAATTCAATTAGAGGGCAAATATATTGGTTCTTGATCTTTGTGTGTCCAAACCCCTGATGAAACCATACCTAAAAAAGACTTGAATGAGGTTTCTAAAGTGGTTACGTGGCAATAGTTAGGTGGTGAGTGTGTGAGTTTGGATTATATGAAAAAGAAGTTGGGGTCAATGTATTGCGTCTAACTATTAGATTAGTCTGAAGCATCAAGTACATGCACGTTATGATATGGAGAGGTTAGTATCAGACATTCATCTCAGGTATACAAAACTAAAACTAAGAAGTATTGGTCCAAGAGCTAAAAGTAGATGTAAATGGTTTATAGCAGTCACCTGAGTTTCCGAATGAAATGTTTCTCGCTTGATGTGGTATTTATGTTGGTATGTTTTAGAGTTATGGAAACAATGTTCTATGCCATATGGAATGTTATGTGATTGGTTCACTCATTTGAAATTTTTAGGATTCTTCTGCAGGTTCTGCTCTCTTAGTCATGTTTATTTATGGTAAATGGCTATAATGAGGTAGCCAATGTGGTTTCTCTTTTTGGAATGTTTGTATAAGGTCAGTTAAAATTCATTACACTATCTGAAAACATATTACATCACAAAACTTGCTCACAACCGAATATATACTAAATTTGATACATACAAATGAATGAGATTGGCCAAGAATGATAATGGGATGGCGTGGTTAACAAAGCATTATGTGCGGTGCAGTTAATGGAATTTTGTAATAGGTACATCTATTATACCCAGGATAATGATTCTTTCTCCCCCCGATATGAGGTCTCACATTCTCACATATAGATAGAGGAATAAGTATGGTTGTATTCGCTGTCTTAGCTCAAATGGAAGAGCACATGGTTTTCACCATGTAGTTGTGGGTTCGACTCCTACAGATGGGCACAACGCCATTGATCCAGGCCCAGACTTCTCTCTCACTATCTTGCACCATAAAGCATGTTTCTCTTTATCGTCGTATCTCTATCGAATGCCTAAATCACCTTTCCTTGCGTGATTTTTTCCTTAAAAATTTATTCTCTCCCGTTCGCACTCAGACTTAATATTATCATCCCTAATCTTGTGACGTCTTAGCATCTTATTCTCCCCACTCATCTATGTATTGCAATTTTCAACTCTCTCATAGCATTGAATTTTACAGATCATTTTAGTTTGAGGTATTATGAAAGTTGATTGTGGTTTTGATTTCAGTAGATTGAAGATGTTTTTTTCCTATGCTTTTGGCTGAGGATAGTCACTATTAGGATTTCAATTCGATTTCTGCCAAGGTTTCAATCAAATATAAATTAGTGCTTCATTTGAGGTTTACATGTATTAAGAATTATCTTCTTAGTTTGATGGCGCATCAATTATAGTTAAAGATGGGAAGTAATGTTCTCACCACGTTTATCTCCATTAAATCTTCTCACTGTGTTTACTGCAAATGATGCCCAGGTTAACAATGTGAAACATAATCTCACTCCACATACTCATTCTTGTAGGTACATTGAATCTCAACTTTCTCGGATTGGTTATTGGTCAAGGTTAATTTGTTAAAGTTACGAACTGAGGACTTAAAATAGAATTATGGTGTTTGAAGATTCCTTTTTGAGTTTCAAAAATGAAGGGAGTTGGGTTCATTGTTGAGAGACAGAGAGAGTAGTTGATCTAACGGAAGAGTTAATAAAGGGTGTTTTCCCTTCATCTCTTTGGGTCCGTTGAATCATTTATTTATGGTATAATTGGGTTTCATATTTATCCTTTTCATATGTTTTTGGCCGTTGGATGCAGATCTGTTTCTTATAAAACTCGTTTTCTCTTGCCACCTCTATTTTTGTTTTTGGGGGTAGGGAGACAGAGTGAGAGGTTTGTTCTTTCATCTCCCCACTTATCAACCGTGCATTCTTGCCGAAAAAGAAAAGCAAATCATCGCATGATATTCTCTGTGAAGATTACTTTTTATCGTGGAAAATCGTCGCAAAAATCGTCGAAACCCTTCTTCATCATACTTCATGTTTCATCGAAAGTGGTTTGTAAGTCACTTTTATTTTCTTTTCTGCGTTTGAACTGTTTATTTGCTAGGTTGATTGGGGCTTTTGGGCGATTGATTCTCGAGTTTTTTACTCCCCCGTTTCAGCCACTAACGGTTGTTGAAGTAACTTTCTATCTCTCTTTGTATTAAATTATGCATCTACCAAATTCAAGTGTTCACATTTTGTGATCATTTATTAAATGTTGCATTGTTTTTTCATTTGCAGTCATTATCGGTTATTCTTTATCTATTTTTTACTCTCATATGATGAAGTTCTTAAATACTCATACCATTTAATTTTGCGTTTCAGGTATGTCAAGGAAGATCTAATAAGTATATCGTGATCTCAATAAGAGGATATGAAAATACACACAATAAGTTCTGCAGGTGAGTTTTTCTCTTATGAGTGCTTTTATTACAACAAATTAACATTTGCAAAGGAGTATTGATATTGTTGTTATTATTCATTTTATTTCATAAGCACTTGATATGTTAATTCAAATTAGACCAGAGGAGTAAATACCTATTATCTAATGTTTGAAGCAATGCATTGTACTAGTGATTTAGATTGAATGTTAATGCGAATCATATGTAATCGCAAGAATATAGGTGGCCATATTAGGTGCAAGTCAATTAGAAGCGAAGTTGAGTTTAAGAATATTACAAAATGCAGCTTTTCATTGTTCTACGTATGAATAGATTACAATTTGATTCTGTGCTTTTGTTGTTTGTTAGTACTTTGCAGATAACACTGTTGTTGAGTCCATTGCGATTTAGAGTTCCTAAAATTACCAATGACATGTTCTAGTAAGGCGTAAAGGCGGTAACAGAACAACTTAAAGAGATTATTCATTCGCTTTTTACTCACTTAAAGGTAACCTTAGAACAACTTAAAGAGAATATTCATTCGTTTTAGAAGTTAGAACAACCTATAAAGAAGTTGTTGATATTTTTTCATTATTTGTATAAGTCATTGCCCTCACGGTTTCTTTTAATGCTTCCTACTTAATTCATTTTCTGATTCGTTGGTAATTTATTATTTTCTTTTTCTTTTTCCTAATGCGTTAATCTTTTTGTGCTTTTGTCTACTTTATGGGTTTTTATTTTTGGATTTTATATGATGCAATCGTGAATACCATTCTTAGGGTTTTAGTTTTTACTCTCTCTACTTTTGCATTCAATCTTTCTTAAAAATAAATCTAATTCAGATTTCTTTTTGATTTGATTTTTAATGTTATTGGATATTGATTATTCATTGTTACGGATTCAATCTTTAAATTAATGGTATGTACTTCCTAAAAATCAAAACAATCGGTTATTACAATTCTATATAGTTTCCCTCCTGTGTAAGTCATCAATTTTTTTTTCAGTGACCAATTGTTGATAGTAGGAACTAATTGAAGAGCTTGCGGTGTATATTTTATCATTTGATAGAGCTTCATATGGAAAAATTGATCCAAACTTTAAAAGTTCAGTAAAGTGAGATGGATTTGAATTTCAAAAGATTTTACTGATGTGGTTCAAAATCTTACACTGTTGGGATCGCTTGGGTGGTTACCAAGTTAATGGTTGTCTCAAATACATACCAAATAGCCAAACAGGTACTAAATTCACTATTTTTTGTCTCAAATCTTGATTCAAAATTTTGAATTTTCTTGAAATACATACCAATAAGATTATTAATAAGGCCTGGCATTCAATTTTCAAGAATGCAATTGAGAAGTCAAACTCTAGACATTGAGAAAAGTGGACAAATTATATTGTCTTATAATTCAATGGTACTTCTCAGAATGTTATAACCAGTAAATTGTAATCATTACTTTGAAGTTGGAACTACATAATATGGAATGCTTTACCTCCATAACCAGTTGTTTAAGTTATTTACCTGCTTGATCCTCATGGACTCCTATCTTCAAAGGAAAAAAAAAAGGATATATTCAAAGATAATTTTCTTTTCGTCTTTCTCAGTATTTTAGAGTAAGTCTCAATTATAACTATAATAGCATCTAACCCAACATCTTAATTAACATCTATCTGTTTGCCAAACTTAGAGAAAGAAGAGAAAATGGTTATATTTTTTGAGTTCTATTCAAATGAACATTAACACAATAATGCAACATCTCAAAAATGGTCAATGAGAGTGAGTTGATCAAAGAATTTCAAATTAAAAATTATTAGATAGTGGTAAAAAGAACATAAATATAAAACATTATGTAGTGAATTTTATATGGTTACGTAGTAGTTTTTATATAGATATTGTGATAAACCTCTATATTCTACCTATATGAAAAAATGAACATGATATTAGCCTAATATCCTTCTACACATAAAGAGGGAATTCTGGACATCTTATATAAAGGAGGGAATTCTGGAAAAGCTAAAAAGTGTGTTTCCTGCAAGTCACCACACTATGATGGATCAAAAAATACCATTCCGGACCTAAGAACAAACACCAAATTTGTTTAAATGCAATGGATAACTTTAAATCTAGTGACTCAAACCACCGTGTATGTTAGTTGCTGAGAATTCACTTACTATCTTGTTTGATCCTATATCATTTTTTCTTACAGCGATCGGGTCCTTTTCAAGCAACGGGCTTATCCAGGTGTAAGAATGAGGAATTCTTCTTTCTTATTGATTTAATTGTTTGATTTGATTCCTTTTAAAAAATGGGAGGCCCCTCTCAATGACCATGTATTCAAACAACGTCACCCATTAAAAGACCCTGGAGGCCCCTTTCGATTATTATTTTGTTTGATTCGGTTTCGGTTTATTATCTACCATCAAAACAAAACGATATGGTTGTCTCTCTAGCTACAGTATGATCTTTATAGCAAATGTCCAGTGTTTTCAATTTTCCAATTGTTAAAATCATTCAAATTTATTTTGATTAATTTGAGCTAAGGTTTATTTGATGTGAACGATATAGCATAATCCAAAGGTGCGATGAACGTCCATAATGAATTTATGTGGAAGAAGCTAAAGTGAGAAAGTGTAGTTTATAGATCCACGTTTTCCACCATAATTTCATTGTAGTTTCATCGTTTGCATCGCATTGCCATCTATTTTACTGTCTGTATATCTAATTTTTATGTGGCTTTGAGATGGTAATTATTCGTAAGTATGGATCTTATATTCTAAAATGTTAAAAATTGGTCATCATTTGCGGATGACCATTTCAAATTCTCTATAAGGTTCTATAGGGTACAATATATAGTGTTTGTTTTTTAGGAGATAATAGAGTATATATGTATTATTATTTTTCCAGATTGTACTTGGAAGTGCCTAATGTCTCATGAGAAGGTATTGATGGGTTGGAAAATGCTAAAAGAAAGCTTAATGAGGTATATGGTGTGCATTTATAGATGTCTATGTATTATAGATAAACCGCTTGATGACTGATCATGTCATTTTGACAATACTGATATTTGTTAAGTACAAAAGATCCTGAAAATATTGATTTTCGTTAGATACAGTTGCACATATAAAAAAAAACTACAGGATATACGCTTTTCTCTCAAAATATGATTTTCCCTTAGATTGATTTTATGACAAACATAAGGAACATTTGTTGAGATTCGACAAAAATAAAATCTTTTTTATACAGTAGCGGAGCCAGGGGTTGGCTAACCCAGGCTCTAGCTCCCGCCCACCCACCCCCGAACAGAAAAAGAAAAGCTCATAATCATAAAATTACCCTTCATCTTATCCTAAAATTAGTGATTAGTCCACCAAATGTGCAGCTTCAATTCCCCCATAATTATGCAATTTTTTTAAGCCCCCCTTCATAGGGTTTTCTAACTCCGCCACTAATTTTTTATATTACGAACTACCTGCATCGGCTAGCATCCTTTCTCGATGGAGGTATTCCATGGAAATGAGCCACTATTATTAGAATTAAATGTGGTTGGATGACTCACTGGGAAGTTTTAACAGGTCGATACTCTTACCCTCCTTCCCATGTAGAGAGAATATGATGAAAGGCGCAGAGAAAACTACGGATAGTAAAACAGTCACTTGTTCATAAATATAATTTGGTACGGGAGGAAAATGAGGAAAATTGTTGCACACGAAAAATTTAAAATACAGTTATTGCATCTTGACTTTCATCGGTTAAGCTACCTTATACATGTAACCACAAATAAATGGAAAAATACCAAAACGAATACCTAGTACAAATCTACAAAAATATTTATTGAGTAAACCCCATTAGTGGTGATTTTGCAAATTGCAATTACATAGTCAGCCAACTATCTCCAAAATACTTCCCAATTTTAAATAAATAAATTATCGTGACTTTACACTTAAGTTAAAAACAACCGACTTTACCACCTCTCTCTCTCTGCCTTTTGCAAGCCGAAATGGGATGTCCTTCAGCAACATCCCATGTATGCCTGACTGGCTTAGCACGAGAAGTGTGAAGTGGCAATTGGACCAAGCAAATCAGATTTTAGCTACAATCTCGCTTTCGTCATTCAAGTAAGTGAGTAACATTGACCTGTGTGCGCATTCTCGGTGCAAACTCGAGATTCTAGAATACATTAGCCTTTTTTGGTGCAGTACTGGAGATTAAACCCACTTGGTCTCAACATGTATTATAACTTAGGAGTTAATTGAGTTATCTCAAGAAATTGGTTAATTGGCACATTGTGTTCATGGGAAACAGTTTGCATTTAATCTGACAACAAATATGATCAAATAACGTCTTAAAGAAAGTGATTCACATGCGCTCAAGCCATGGATGTTTTAATTCCTAACCCAAATTTCTAACACCAAAATCCGTTACATATCTTTCTGCTTCTATCAACACGACGACTATAAGCATCTCTAACTTCTTCCACCGAAACATAGCTGATTGTTTGAGGAACTGTTGAGCACCCTGGCCCGTACCATGTTTCCCAGTCATTGCAATATTCAAACAAATCATAGCTGTTTGCATGAGGAATTGCTTGAATGTATGAGCAGCCCATACCAATAGCATCCCCGAGTTTGCTAATAGTTTCAGTTTTGGGGTCATAACAATAAATATTCATGTTGCCCAACAGTAGTACTTGATTGCTTTTTGTAATCGCAAATGGCATGTAGTTACCATCACAGTACTCTATAGTAAACTCCTTCGCCCAGTTCCATGAATCTTCGTCAAATTATTTCCTTTTTTGTCATCAAGGTCCGGTTCGTAATAGTTGTTGTCTTTCTCATCACGCTCTTCATTGTTAGTGTCATGACTATTTCTCTTATATGCCCCATATGTCTATGTGAGTTCTCTTATCCTGAACCCAACACAAATTCCCTCCCAATGACTTCAGTTCATTGTGAAAACCTTGTCTTTCAAGTACCTCGGAAGGTGGCGGTGGGAGCTCTTTGAACTGGTCATCAACGAAATCAAAGGCCGTAATGTAGTTTCCATTCATGTTCAACCAATGAAGAAAACCATTAGCAAAGATACCAGGTGATGAAGCGAATTTCCCGTGATCATATTTCCTACCGTCTATGAATGGGTTTATTTCCATGTCCTTCCACTCGTTGCTGCCGATAGTATATACTTGGACGTTGACTGGTTCCCGGCCGGGGTAGAGAGCGTAAAGCCTAACAACGTAGTACAACTCAGTATATTGACAATAACCGAACCCACTTGAAACCAGGTAAGCGTCTTCCCACACCCTGCTCAAGTTAGCTTTAAGAAAAAGAAATTCACCTGTTGCCAGATTGCAAATTGCGAAAGGCTCAGGCATATTGATACAAGGATCCTTTTTCTGAAAACAAACCAGACCATTGCATGATCCAACGAGGATATCACCATGATGGGATTTTAAATCAAATCTGCAATGCTCCATCTCCACGAGCGTGTCATAAGAGTAGTAATACTTATTCATCTTATTACCATCTATATGATCATGTTCTTCTCCAAAATACAGCTCGATTTTACGGTCTTTGCCTTTGAAGCCATCTTTGTAATGGCATGCGAAAAGGTAACCCACCTCCTTATGAGGTCTATTAGACAAGATAGTTTTCCATGATTTGCACACACGTTTAGCCTGTGAAGAAGATGTCCCTATAGGTAACCGAAAAAGTATGTTTTCTAAAACATCATTGTCGAGATTTTCCATGAATACGGATGTTACCTTGATCTTCTTTTCTGCTTCTTAGGCCTCTTCCTATGCACATGCCAAAAGAATGGTGTTTGGCCATTTGCGCCACTATGGGGAAACCGCTGAGCGATCGAATCCCTAGCGAGCGGTATTGACAGCTACGCCCAATGATAAAGACTTTATCGGCCCCGACTATATTATCCAATATCGCCAAGCGATATTCACTCTAGCGGTAACGGCTATTTCTTCATCGCTATAAATAGGTAACTTTCAAACTCAACACTTACCTCAAATTTTTACACAAAAAATTTCTCTTCTTCTCGATCTATTATTCTCTTTTCTCAATCTAATTTATTTCTTCTATTTGATCCAAATGGCACAATTAACCCAACTTGATTCGCAACACAACTTGATTTTTCTGAGTAGTACTTGAAGGTGCCGTTGAGAAGATATGTGATAGATTCAAAGAAATAAGTAAGAAGCAAAGAAGTCTCCAAGTTTTGGATATCAACCAAGTCAAAACCGCAACCAAGAGAAGGCCAAGAAAGGTTAAAGGCAAGGAAAATCAAGGCAAAACAAATTTGAAGCCAAAGAAGAAGATAAACAAAGGAGACTCCGTTCATGAGCGCATTGATTGGAAGTTTAGTGAAATGAAGAAGATGAAGAACATTGTTTCAAATTTTTTTTTTAGAGTCTTTACAATTATTGTCTAGTTTTATGTCTTGTAAAATGACTATTTTAATTATATTGAAGTTTTTAATTTTGTGAAGTTTAATGAATTTGAAAATTTGACGAATATTGTTGAAAATTAATATTAATTATATTCTTAAACATTAAAAGTATTACAAATATTTAAACTTAAAACACAAAATTAATATTAATTACAAATATTGAAATTACAACACAAATGTTGGACAATATTGGGGCAAATATCTTAAAACCTCGAAACAACTTTCAAAATGGAATTTTTGCCCGTAGATGCTTGTACGATATTCCACACGACACACCTTTCCTGAGAATTCCACCCGTGGTTTCACCACTTCTCAAGGTTGGACCTTCTCATGAAGTAAAGCAACATACCTAGTAACTTCCCTCGCTAATTATACCGACGTCGAACCAAATCTGAAACACTACGACCGCGTAGGTTGATTGTTTGTTCTTGAAATTTAAAAAAATCCTTTCCCACAATAGTTGGTGATCAAATCCTGGCTCCATTGTCAAATCAATATAATTCCTGCAAATACATTCATCTTCTGCAGTTTTGAATTTTAGGTTTCTCCTCACTTGACATCTCCTAATTTGACTTCTCCTAGTTTCACTGTCTACAATTGCACGACAAGCGGCTCTTCGATTTTGGATAATACAGTGGTTTGCCATGCACTCAGCCGGATTCATATTATCAGCCATGCTCTCTAAGGAACTGGAAGAGTGATGAAAAGAATTGGAGATTAAGAAATATAGAGAGATTGAGAAATTCTTAAGAGATTAAGAAATTCTGGTGTGAGTTGAAATGAGATTAAAATTAGGTATTTATAGAGGGGGGAAATATTAGCCGTTGGATGAAGATCTGATGAGCGATTATCAAAGTACCGAGCGACAGCTTGACTGTCGTTGTCGATTGAATGACCATCGAACGACTGTTTGACCATCGAGCGATGAAGACTCTATCGCTCGCTGGAAACTCCACCGTGTATGCCTATATGCCGAAATAACATATTGGCATATGAGTTTTGAGCTTTGGCATACCCATAGTGGTGCATATATGCCAAATACCATGTTTTGGCATGTGCATAGGAAGAGGCCTTATACTTTTATGATTTGATTTGTTTTCCGTACAAAACTCTCTTATATTTAGAGATGTAGACTAGAATTAGGAAACCAGGACCTAACACGCAGAACACCGAAGTCTTCAAGTCGATGCTTGAAACTTCTATTCTTCGAAGGTGGTAAGGGCCACTGGCGGATATCACGGAGCCCTGCGACTCACCATTGCCAATTTCCGATTTTTTTTATTCGAAAGGTGAACGAGAATTTTAAGCTTCGTGAACTACCTCCGCCACAAAAGCTTTAGCAGCTAATTAACCTGTTTGATTGGGGACCCCAAAAAAATTAGGGCCCCACTAAAGGACAAAAAAGGTCATCCAAACCTAAATTTGGTTACCCTTTATCAAAATATTTTAGGTAATGTCTACCCTTATTTAATTAGTGATAATCTTATTAGTGTTAATCTTATTTAAATAGAGTTTAATCATTTTTTTATAAAAAATCTGCTTCAAAAAATTTTGCTTGCAAACTTTTTTTTTTTTTTTTTCTAATTTTTTTTTCCAAATTTCTATGAAAAGTCGTCATGATATGGTACAGTTGTTATTGTTTTAGTGACGACTCTAAAGAGTCGTTATTGTATCAATGACGACTCTAAGGCGTCGTTATTGTAGGGTCATCACTAAAACAATAAATTCACTCTTTAGGTCGTCACTAAAACAATAACGACTCTTTAGACTCTTTAAAATCGTAACTAAAACAACGACTCTACGGTAACATTGATCAATGACTCTAAAGAGTCGTTATTGCTTCCATGAAGACCCTTCAATAACGACACCTTAGACTCTACGGTAACATTGATCAATGGGCTTGCTCATGGGGCTGCACCCAAATATCCATTGGATTACTTGAGGGTATTTTAGTAAAACCATATAATTTTCTTATCAATGAACCAAGCCTTAGAATTTTTGTCGAAGTTGTATATATAGAGTAAGAGTCGGAGTGATACTGCTAGTGCGAATGAGGAGGTGTTGATGGGTGAAAACAGTAACCGGAGTTCTGCAGATGACAGGTTGATTGTTTACCAGAATAAGATCAGTTACGATGAAAGTAGTTTTTGTTATATGTGGGAATCATTACACATACCTTGGTGATCAAATAGAAAAACTCATTACACATACAAATATCGAGATTATACGATTAAGCGGAAGCAGTATCGGTTCATAACTTGAACTTGGAGCTCCGATTTGACAAACATGGAACACCAAGAAGAAAAATAACGATCCAACACGACGATTAGCAGTACTACAATCACTAATGATGAGCACAAGCTTGTTTCACAGCTGCTAAGAACTTGAAACATTTTTCTCTAGATGGTAACTCTCTTTTAGGGTTAGAGTTACCACTTTTCTAATGGTAAAACTTGGGTGTAATTTCGAGGAATCACGTCTCACTTCTACACACATATTAGAGATGCTTATATAGGGTCCAAACCCTAAATGAATATGGAACCCTCACCGGACTTGCCACATACAATATATGCACTCATATTCGGATCCAACCCGAATATCTACCGATCAAAAAGAAAAAAAAATAGAATTTTAAAGTTATCATAATGATTTATTCTCTCAAAACTAAGTTGTTTGTGAATTTTCTGGTAAGATCTGTGACCCTGGCTTTGTTTTCATTGTCTTATGCACAACACTGACTGACACACTTTTGTTTTCGCTTTTCTAAGCAGGCTACTGTTGAAGTGTAGATCTGCTGAAAACCCAAGATGCTATATTAAATTAGAGATGTTAATTATAAGCCGTTAGTTTGTTGGAGAAATTGAAGATGTTAATTTTGTTCAAGCATCAACCGGTATCTTGGACATAATTTAGACAAAAATATGTAATTGGTTTTAGTTGGAGAAAATTTCAATTACTAAAAGAAAATTTTCAATTGTTTGAAAGAAATTTAGCTTATTTGAAACATAGAAAGATCAGTTTGGAGGGCACATTGCAATTGTTACAGAAATTTTTTATTTGTACACCTTGTTTACTAGTATTGTATTTATTTAGTTTAAATTGCTTCATCTGCATTTTTGTGTTTGATGAACGTTACAATATGTCTCGTGATGTAATTGTGATTATTTGCTTGTAGTTAAAATATCGAAAAATGGGTCATTTGTCTAAATATTTTTAAAACATGGTTCTAATGGACGAGTAAAAATTAGTATGGGTGAAATGGACACCAAAAAAAATAGCAAGGATGAAACTGGATTCATCCAGGCTTAAACTTAAAAAATAGCTAGGATGAAACTGGATGCATCGTGATGTAAATTAAAAATAAGAAAAGATATTTAAAAATGTGTAGGATGAAACTATTTACATCCTGGCTATTTTTACATTTTTGTCCATTTAAACAGTATCAAAATCTAGATGTCTTTTCATCCGGAATTGTTGATTTTGGTCTTTTAAACCAATTTTGTGTTAAAATATCCATTTACATAACTTTAAGCCTAAGTTGGTTTGACATATATACTTGATGTCTTTATATTCTTCTTTTCAAACAGGCATTGACCTAGTTGCTAGGCTCGCGGAAACGTTTGCGGGTGCAGCTCCAAACGGGCATATATACACATCTTAAGATGTCGGCATTCCATCTCTTAGTTAAGGCGTGCAAAAATATCTACCATGCTTGAAGCAACCTTTCTGTG